>JAQHUG010000271.1:1487699-1500906 GCA_028555095.1 Dicrostonyx torquatus | reverse complement strand
TAACATGACAAAGCAGAGGCTGATTTTCGGGGTGTCCGTGGGAGGGACTGTCAGGATGGATGTGGAATAGCTCGCCCCAGCTCCACCAGAAAACACAACAGAGACAAGCCAGGCTTTGGCAGCACACACGCTGCCCAGCTGATTACCAGTTCTTTCCGTAGCCTGGCTAGCTCCTCCTTCTGCTGCTGCTCTTCCTGTTGCCTGACTTCCTCCAACTGCTGCATCTTCCAGGCTTCCATCTCAGCCGTCCTCCTCTCCAGCTCCTGTCGCTCCTTGGCTCTCCTCTCGGTGGCCAGTTGAAAGGGTTCCTGAGCTAGAGAACCGGAAAGGTTCTCTGAGTACAGAACAGAGACGACATTGACGCACATGCAGTACTTCATACCTAGTTCCCCAGGACGAGGCCAAGTGCAGAGACTTGGCTAGCACCCAAAAGCCACTGAGGAAGAAGCGTGGAGTAAAGTCACATTACAGACTTGCAATGCTGAGTAGCCGGGAAGGCTTACCGAAATAATTTAGTGTAAATGAGACAAAAGCAAGACCCAGAGAGGTGGAGCAGCTTGCTCAACCCTGTGTGCTAAGTAGAAGAATCCCAACTTCCTGCCATGTTGCCCGCTGCCTAAGAAATCTCCACACCCTTCCCTCATCCACTTGCTCCCTTCTTGGGTGTGACTAGCCTGTGACTATCACTGAAAGGGCAGCTGTGTCTCCCAAGACTCCTGTTCTACCAATTGCCCCAACACATGCCAACTTAAGGGCGCTACTAGGTCCAACAAGAGCAAAAGGCTGGGTTTGAGGGGAGAAAGCTGCCATCCTCTCAGGTAAGACATTTCTTGTTGGCATATCAAGTCCCAGCAACCCATTCTGGCCCAGCCCCCAGTAGCACATGAAATACTACCAGCAACTGATTTCTTCTCCTTCTTGGGAACAAAGGGCTCTTGGAAGATGACGGTGTTTGGACGAGCCTTGAAGCAAGCTGCTTCCTTCTGCTGCTTCTGCTCTTCCTCGAGCTGTTAAAAAAAAGGAAAGCCTGTCAGACAGCAGCATACAATGCCTCCTGACCACTGCAGCAGTAGCACACATTCTGGAGGCTCTGGGCTGGGAAGCTAGCACTTCCTATTCCTTATATCCTGTAAGTGAGTGGTCAGACCCAGAGGCTCAATTAAATCAGGGTTAGGTTTTGTTTTGAGGAGAGAAAGAGAATAGTGGTAGTAGCAAGATTAGATGACAATTATACCAGCCTATAAGCAATCGATCAATCATGTTTTTAATCGCCTATTATGATATATAAAAATCAATTATATCACATACCATGCTGAAAAAACAGCCTGTCTTATTGAGAACTAATTCTCTCATCATGATTTTTTACCAAAGCACCAACTTAAGGAAATAAATGAGAAAGGAGTTACAGAAACTCTTGACTAAGGAGTCCTGCACCACCAGGTGACTGCTAACGCAGAAGTAAGCAAAATTCAGCCTTCTGGCTAAATGCAACTTGAACTAAGAATAGTCTTTACATGTTCAAATATACATATGGGGCAAGTGGGGAGAGAAATTATTTGACAGAAGTCATATGTAATCTATTAAACCTAAAATAAACATTACCCAACCTTTTACAGAAAAAGCGATGTGACTCCTGGTTTACATAGAATATATTAAAGTAATCAAATCTCTCATCCCAGATGATTTCAAGAGATAGTGGATCTACCTGTCCAACCTCTAGTCCCACACATCATTACACATCAACCAACCAACATTCCAGCTGCTCCCTATTCCTACCTGGTGCTTCCACAGCTCAGTCTTATAGGCGCCTCTCTTGTCTGTCTCCAGCAAGAAAGGCTCAGCTTGAGTCACATTCTTTACCTTTTTCTCTGGCAAATTAATGGTGTCAAAATGGGGCAGAGGAAGTGCCTTGAACTTGGGCACCTAATGGAAAAGCAAACAAAGGAGTAACTTAAGGATCTTCAATCAATGGAGACGTCAGGAAAACCTATCCCACAGAGGACATCAAATCCTGTTGATGACTTCTGTACCTTCCCACCGTCAAATCTCTGAATAAAATAGATAAACACAAAAATTTACAAGGAACTCTTGCCAGACATGGCAATATATGCCCAGACCTCCAGGAGCTGATGAAGCAGGGTTAGGAGATCAACACACCTGCCTAGACTACACAGTGAGACAATTATCTCAAAAGTCAAATAGAACCAAAAAAAAAAAAAAAGCCTCTTAGCAAGTATGCTGGTAAGCATTTTGCCAGCTTAACACGAGCCAGAGTTATCTGAAAAGGAGAAACTTCAACTGAGAAAACATGGCCAAACAAGAACCTTCTTCCCAAGTTGCTTTTGGTTCCGGTATTTTATCATAGCAATAGAAAGCAGACTGAGACAGAGAGAAAGCAATATTTGTTCCTAAGTATGTGAACCTGAAAGACAGGAAGGTAAGTCAACTCTCAAAGCCACATGGTCTAGCAGAAAAGCAATTGACCTTTCTACTCGCCAAAGAAAACCTAGGTTTTCCTCCTAATCCTTCCAAAACTGACTGTGATTAGTCTCCTTGTGCCAGGCAGATTACTTAAGTTACTTGCCCAAAATAGATTTCCAAAGGGGTCTTGCAAGCATCAGTAGAAAGCAATGATTTTAATAGTAATTTCATATAAAAGGCATACATACGCTTTTTTATTAGAAACTATATTTTATTTTCTTTTCTTTTTTTTCAAGACAAGGTTTCTCTGTAGCTTTGGAGCCTATCCCGGAACTAGCTCTTGTAGCCCAAGCTGGTCTCGAAATCACAGAGATCCGCCTGCCTCTGCCTCCCAAGTGCTGGGATTAAAGGCGTGCGCCACCACCGCCCGGCTTAGAAACTATATTTTCATATATTTAGTAAAAGTTCCCTGAATGCCAAGCAGTATTGGCACACACCTTTAATCTCTGCACTTGGAAGACAGAGGCAGACGTATCTCTGTGAGTTTGAGGCCAGCTTGTTCTACAGAGCAAGTGCCAGGACAGGCTCCAAAGTTATATGGAGAAACCCTGTATCAAAAACCAAAAAAAAGAGGGGGGGGGAGTTCCGTGAGTGAGGTGTGGTGATACAGCCCTATAATCCCAGTACTTAGGAGGCAGAGGCAGGAGGACAACCACAGATTCAAAGTCAGTCTGGTCTACACAGTAAGACACTGCCTCACAACAAACAAACAAACAAATAAACGGGGGGTGGGGAGCTTCCCTTTATGGGATCAAAGAATAGTATTTTGCAAAATTCGGAAATAAAATACCTACCTCCCCTTTCTGCATTTCTTTTATTTTCTTCTCCTTCTGCAACTGGCGCTCTTTGTCCCGGGTATCAAAGGAGAAAGGGCACACCTCCACATTTCTGGCCTCTGGGATATGGGGCTTGTACGGCACCCCATAATGTGGCACAGGTTGAGCCCGTATCACGACTGGTTTATCCTCTTCCTGAGCGAGAAAATACAGTTTAGAAACAAGATTCCTCAAGACTCCCTGCCCACCCACACCTCAGAATGGGAACTCAGAAGGCACTGTATGAGATAAGCCACTAATCAATGCAAGTCACTCAGCCTTAGATGCGACTACAGAAGCTTAGCTTCCTTTTCTATCAAAGATGGACAGTGCCAACTCAGCTGCCACACCACAGATCAAAGCAATCTAAAAACATTTGGTAAATGACAACACAATTACTCTAAAAATCTCAAGTTCCTCACAGGGATGCTGGAATAACTAATGAGATCCGACAGGCGAAATGAAGAGCAGAAAGTACTAAGCAAGCATACTTCCACCTTAGACTCTGACTCAGACTCTAGACTCCACTAAAACATGTGACTGGAATTAATGGTTGCCAAACCCAGAATAGGACCAAGTTAGTTGTTTGGGTTCAAGCTAGTAACATAAGATTAGTATTTTAGTTTCCACTGAACCTATAAAAAGGTTTATGCTGAGGATTGCTATAAAATTACTCTAACTCTGGATATATAAAGATAAAATAGATGTATTAAGAAGCCAGCAAGATCAATGACAGTCCGTATTTTATAGTCCCATGAATCACTACCCTCAGACACCTTTGTGACCCTTGTGTATTAAGAACAATACAATGTAACTGCTTAGTGTAAGTTGTAAAAGTCCCTCACTGAACAGTGACAATAATTCAGGGAACTCTTGACCATGTTACAAAGACAGCATGACCAATGCTATAGGAATGGACAAGCCTCTAATGCTTAACTTGCCTGCTGTTTTCATAGACTGCAACCTGTTATCACTGAAAGTCAAGAGTCACACCTTACCAATTGCTCTCAGAGGAACAAAACAAATGATCAAACATTCATATCATTCTTACAGATGAGAACTGATTGATTGCCTTTGGGCCCCATTAATTTTAAAATCTCAGATTGATGATGCAGAAGAAAAAGGAGACATCCCCCTCCCAAGCAATCACCTCATCTTCTCTGGGGGGCAATCGAATTCTGTTCTTCAATGCAAAAACTGGTGACTTGGGGACAGTGGCTGGAATTATCTTCTTTTCAGGAACACCCTAAGAGAAGCACACAGTTCAGTTAAACATTCCAGAACAATTCCCAGTGCACAACATGAAGTACTAGAACCCAGGCCGAGAAAATAAAACCCAGATGAACAAACACTTGCCAACAAGCCTGACCTGCATTTGATCCCTTAACCCACAGTGGAAGGAGAGAGAACCAATTCCCAAAATTATCCCTATTTCTACATGAGTGTACAAGGACTAACACTCTAATACAAACATCACACACACACACCCAAAAAAAGGGAAATTAAATGACTTCAGATGTTCATGTGCTGAGACAGCAGAGGCCTCCACTGTGAGCACTGTCAGGACCTCCAGAAGCCTCACTCATGGAAACCAAAACTGACACATGTGTAAATCCCTTATACAAAATGGTATAGTATTTGCATTTAACTGATATACATCTTCTCATATCGTTATGTCATTATTATATTACTCAAATACCTAACATGATGAAAATATGTCAAATATATTTATTCTAGCATAATTATTATATCATATTACGATTTTATTATGTGAATTTATTATATCATACAATGTGGGGAATATTAGCCAAGGAAAGAAGTTTGCATATGATCAGTACAAATGTATTTTTTTTCTAAATATTTTCTATCCATGGTTAGTTGAATTCACAATACAGAACCCATTAATTACAATTGATTGCATATGCAAAACAAAACAAGAAAAGAAATACAATTTCCACAAACAGAAGTTTCCTTTTTGTTATTTTTACATTTCAATTTCAAATTACTTGAGGCCCAGGAATGTTGTCTGCTTTCTCTATAGGGTAGGGCAGTGGTCCTCAACTCTCCTAATGCTGTCACCCTTTAATACAGTTTCTCATATTGTGGTGACCGCAACCATAAAATTATTTCCCATTGCTACTTCTAAACTGTAGTTTTGCTACGGTTGTGAATCAAAATGTTCTATGTGTTCTTTGATGGTCTTAAGCAATCCCTAGCAAATGGGTCATGATCCACAGGTTGAGAATCTTTAGTGTAGGGTTAGTGATTCAAAATCACTTCCTGGCTTGAAAATTCACCAATCCCACCAATCCCTAGGCTTGCCTTCAAATTCCACCAATCCCCACCCTAGAAATCTCTACCCTGGAAAGCTCCTCCCCCAAGAAACCCTATATAAGCCTGTCTCCTGCTCAGTTCTTTGCTGCTTCTCAACTGAGCAGAGGCAGCTACCCAATAAATCTCTTGTGTGAGGTTTGTTGTGCAGTGTGACTTTGTGGTATTCCTTGGCTCCCCACAGTCAGGAAATCCCTCTCAAAGCTGTAATATTTGTAGAGGAGAAACCTCTCCCCCAGAGCTGTACACTTCCACACAGCACCTACAGGAAGATCTGGGGGTAAGAGCATGTACTCTGTTCTACCAGGCTCTGCCAGCTCTGAGGACAAATGCCTGTCTTATTCCCCCTTTGAGCTCCCAGCGTCTAGCACAGATTATAGATACGAGCTGGTACACATCAGCTTATAATGTCACTCATGGGGCTATCGAATGTTAGTGTGCCTGTGCTATGAGTCACTAGGTCAGGTACTGGGTAGGATACAAAGTGAACAATACAAGTTCCCTGTTCAACTTTCCAGTAGAACAAAAAAGAGACAATAAATAAGTAGTAATTGAAATACATCTTAATCTTCAACAATGTTCTAGAGAAACCCAGTGAAGCTACAGCTCAGAGTAAATTAGGGAACGTCTCCCTTGTAGGAGGTTTGGGGAGGTGATGTGTGGTTAGAAGTGGACGGTGTGCATGGACAGATGGCACATGTACGGAAGGCAGCAGGGTGGGAGATGGGGCAGGAAATGCCCCAAGTGTCCTGGGATGAGCTTTCAGGCCTGTCTCAGGACTCTTAAAGGATCTCACCAGTGACATCATTTCAACATGGACGCAAAAACCACACAAAACTAAACAAAAAGAACCAAGACAATCTGCTGCTGGCCCTGGGCCTTCCCAAAAATAGCAGATAAATCCTCTTCCTAGCTGCACTGACACTGCAACCTCCTCCATGGTATGCAGTCCCGACCAGGTAGCAGCACCAAGTTCCCATTCCATACCTTCCACACCCGCATGTCATGCTCAAGGCTCCCACCACACGACCTCTGCCCCAAGAGCCATTCTCATTTCTGCCTTATGCGCCCTGCTACTCAAGTCCCTCTTCTCACTGTCTTTACCACCTGTCCATCACAGGGGTGAAACAAAGAAAAGGAAGTCCCCTTCTCTAATGTCTCACAGAACAACTTTCCCTTCCCAAATTATGAGGATTGGTTCCGCACTGCCAACTGTCTGCTCCTCTCTGCACACAGGCAGCACCGCGCTCCTCTGTCCCCCACAGCACTGTGCAGCCACCAGAGGACACCAGAGGCAGAGCTTCGGCACTTGGGAAGATGGCAGAAAGCAGCAGACCCACCCACCACTGCAGCAGGCTCTGAGTGTCAGCCTCTTCAGCTGTGTTTCAAAACACTAGGGCTAAAGTTAAGAAACCACATCTTGGGTACACAAATAACTTTTTAAAGGTTGTTATGGGTAAGGCACATATATTTTTTAAAGCTGAGTTTTCTGAAAAAAGGAGGATAGAAAAAAAAATACACCTAGGCCAGTATAGTAGCCCATGCCTTTAATCCCAGCACTTGGGAAGCAAAAGCAGATCAACCTCTGTTCTCTGTTGAGTAACAGACCAGCCTGGTCTCCACAACGAGTTTCAGGATAGCTAAGACTACACTGAGACATGGGGAAGGGGGAGGAGGGAGGGAATGAGGTTCCTTTTTTTTTTTTTAAGAGGAAATGATGATTATTCCTGGATACAATCATGATTTTGATAAAGCCTTGCAAGTATAACTTGAGGTTGCAAGGAGACACATAGTAAGCCACACAATGGCATGAAATCTGCACTACCATTGTACCAGGAGGTTGATACAAAGACATCTCTGCATCCTAGTTTAAGACAAGACTGAGCTACAAAGCAAGAAAGGAAAGAATATTTCAATAGTGCACTGTGTGCTAGTTTATATTTTTTTAAACAATCAATAATGGAATTTTATTGAATATTTACCCATGTGTTGCAAATAAGGTGGGGGTTCTGTTCTCAGCACCTGAGAGAAACACAGGCCCTTTTGTTCCCAGCGCCTGGCTCCCAGCCGCGGCTGCTGGTTTGCTTTTGGCCCTGGCTTATACCCAAAATAATCACTCACAAACAGGATTCATTTCAATACTGCCTGGCCCAGCTAGTTTATATTTTATGAACTTGAGCTTTTACAGATCCTGGTTATATATGCAAGGTTCAGAAACCAATCTTGCAGATCCTGAGGAAGGACTCCATTTGAAAGGGGGCATGTGTCAGCCATCACAGCCAGCACAAGGATGTCACCTCTACTATGGGTCACCAAAGCTTGCCCCTCTACAGAGCACTCTCTGAAGTTTCCCTCCCTCTTCTCGAGTTCTGCAGCCCATTAACTACATCTCTTGCCCGGGCGTGGTGGTGAACACCTTTACTCTGCACTCGGAGGCAGAGGCGGGTGGGTGGGTCTCTATTGAGCTTGAGGTCAGCCTGGCCTACAAAGTGAGCTCCAGGACAGTCAGGGCTGTTACACAGAGAAACCCTGTCTTGAAAAGTCAGACAAAAAAACCCAAACCCCAAAAAAGCTACATCTCTTTTCAGAACACATCCACCTATGAGTCTGTAATTTTTTTTTTTGAGTCTCTATTATTTGCCCACACATTGCCTCTTACTAGACTTGAAGCTCTAAGACCAAATCCAATCCTGCTGGATCTTTCCGTCATTCTCCAGACTAATACAATGATGCCCCGCTCACATACCAACATGAACATCTGTAAGTGGGCGGATCTTTAGCTATGTGCAGAACACTTCTGCCTGCACCCACACCTCAAGTATTCTTACCACAACATCTTCCAAGATCTTAGTCGGGCATGGTCTGGAATGAAACTCAAAGTGTTCATCCTCTGATTTTTTCTTTGATTCTCTCTCCTGAATTCGTTTCTCAATTTCCAAATCAAAACCAACAGGCTGAGTGGGAGGTTTAACAGGTATCTTGGGCAAGACAGGACCACTTTCAAAAATTCTGGGATCAAGTTCTCGAGCTTTGAATTTGTATCTGTAAGGAGGGAATTAAAATAATAAACAAAAAAGGCTTTTTAAATTAAATAAAAACTACACAAAGTAGAACAAAACCTATAAATAAGCACTAAGATGATCCACCATGTAGAGCAAAATCTCTCCTCTCCATCTCCTCTTCACCTCCTGAGAAGAGTAATATGGAATATAGAGACTTGGGGCTCCATGAGAGCAAGCACCTATAATCCTAGCATTCAGGAGGTAGAGACAAGGGACCAGAAACTCAAGTTTGGGGCTGGTGAGCTGGCTCAGGAGTTAAAAGCACTGGCTCCTACTCCAAAAAGCCTCAGTTCCCAACACCCACAGAAAACAACCATCTCTAACCATCTCCAATTCCAGAGGATCTGACATCCTCTTCTGGTTTCATTGGGCACCAAGCATGCCAGTGTTGCAGACACTGCATGAAGGCAAAGCTCTCATAAATATAAAACAAAACTAAAAAGAAAAATCAAAGTCATCCTTGGCTAATAGCAACTTTGAGGTCAGCTAGGAATACATAAAACCCTGTCTAAAAAAAAAAGTAGGGGCACCGGGAGGTGGTAGCGCATGCCTTTAATCCCAGCACTCGGGAGGCAGAGGCAGGCGGATCTTTGTGAGTTCGAGACCAGCCTGGTCTACAAGCGCTAGTTCCAGCATAGGTTCCAAAGCCACAGAGAAACCCTGTCTCGAAAAAACCAAAAAAGTAGGGGCAAACAAGGCTAGTGATATGGTCTGTAATCCCAGCAATTCAGGCCGAGGCAACAAGAGAATTGAATAATTAGACATACCTGAGCTACAAAGCCAGCCCAAGCAACTTAGTGAGCTGGACTTGAAAAGTTAGAAAGGACTGGGATGTAGCTCAACAGTAGTGTTTGTCTTATGTGCACAAAGGCCCTAGGTTCATCCCAATACCATAATGATCAGGGAAGCTCTAGGCAGACAAGTCCCAGTCTTTTCTAAGAGGAGAATTATAAAAATCCTTTGACAGCCAGGAAGAGGTAAGATCTACCTAGACTAGGAATCCAAAATTAAGTTCTGCTACTTGCACTTCTGCATTGAATTTTTACCAGATTGTGCTCCAGGGTACCTCCACATTCCCACCTCAGTCACAATGACAGGAGCACAGTCTACAGAGCCACCATGAGAAGGAAAACAGCAACCGCTTCCCCCATAGGGCCGAAAGCAAACAGGCAGGCTTTGCTAGCCTTCCTCAGACACGCCAGCAGGACTCACTGTTGCAGCTTCTCAAGCTCCTCAGCTTCCTGTTCTGCTGCACTTTTGCAGGTCACATGTCTTGCACGGTATTTAGTTTGCAATATGGGAGTCTGGGGGTCTCTTGAGATCTTGGTCACAGATCTAGAGGGTAACGAGTCTGTAAAGCAAAATCAAAGACATTTGCTTAGTTCTCCAAAATCCAACTGACCTGTAAATGTTGACCCAACCAGATAGAGAATGGACAAAGTAGAGAGCCTGGCTTTGTGTGCTCAACTCAGCTTATGCCACTCAACCCACAAATGTTCCCTCCCTTCTTATCGAAGGGTAAATTCTTCTGCCATCTTTGCACTAAAAACTTAGCTATGCTGATGGAGGTCCCTGCCATTGCATAGGCCTTTTGACTGACAGCAAACTACTTTGCTTGTTGTTGACAATGTTTTATTACAGTTTTCAGACCTTTACAAACCAATGAGAAATTCCCAACTTTATGAATTCACAACAAACATCCGTATCACTCATAGCAAGTCAATGGTAAAGCCAGGCATGATGGTACATGCCTGTAATCACAGCAATTAGCAAGCTGAGGCAGGAGAATCAATACTTGATACCTAACCTAGGCTAGCTACATTTCAACTTTCAAACCGACCTCACTATAGCTACACCAAGCAGAGAGGCAAAGAAAAGTCAGATAGTAACTGGGGAAAGTTAGAGTTAGAGACAGACAGAAAGAGCAAGAGCAACTATCCCGACACATCAGTATTTAGAGCCGCGGTTCTCAACCCTCCTAATGCTGCAACCCTTTAATATAGTTCCTCATGTTGGAGACGCCCAACAATAAAATTATTTTTGTTACTACTGCATAACTGTAATTTTGCTACTGTTATTAGCCATTAAGCAAATATCTTTGTTTTCCAACAGTCTTAGGTGATCTCTGTGAAAGGTCATTTGACCCCCAAAGAGGTTGAGAATGGCTGATTAGAGCATTAACAATGCTCACAGAGGGTATTTCCCTGGTCAGTAACAAGTGTGACAATTTTCAATCTAGACCTTATATAACAGTGAGAAAAATTATCTGACTCATTTACTGGAGTCTCTTTGGAAACAGAATCTGACTATGAAGGTGTGGCTAGAAGAAAACTTAATTCCATGAAGATTTAAAAAAAAGTCATTATTTTCATAATATAAAATGTCAGGATATAGTAGCAATCTTAAGGAACACTGTAGTTAGGGTTGAGAATGTAATGCATTGGTAGAGGGCTTGACTAGCATACACAGGCCTTAGGCTGAATCCCCAGCACTGAAAAGGAAAGCAGAGAAATAACTGCATTTAAAGTAAGTAACTCATGTGGTCACCTACAACAAAGTGCTAAACAGGAAGAGAAAATGTACAGATAGCTCAAAAGCACACCCTGTTTTACCCAAAATATTAGCAATATTTGTTTTTGAATCTGGGTTCTCTGTAGTCCAGGCTAGCCTTGAAATCACTATTTAGACCAAGTTGGCCTTGAGCCCCCCCACCCCCAAATGCTGAGATTAGCAGCACACACCACTAACCCCCTTAGCCACATCTTCTGATAAGTTATTTTACAGTACTTTTTTTCTTTTTTGGTTTCTCAAGACAGGGCTTCTCTGTATAGCAGCAGCCCTGGCTGTCCTGGAACTCATTTTGTAGACCAGGCTGGCCTCGAACTCACAAAGATCAGCCTATCTTTGCCTCCCGAGTGCTGGGATTAAAGGCGTGCACCACCACCGCCCAGCTAGAAATTTCTTTCATAAAGACAGAACCAATTAAAAGCCTTTCATAAGTCCACCCCCAAGCCGATACAAACGCATCAGCATTTGCGCCCGTTCCCTCGCTCTCCGATTATCCCTTTAAACAACCACTGCTGCTGTGCTGGACTGGAGAAGCAGCCCCGGGCCAGCAAGGTCTGGGGAGGAAACTTACTCTCATCCTTCTTATTCCTCAGGTGGTATCTACTAGGGGTTCGTTTGTGGAAGGCTTCGACCTGCTGTGCAATGGGCACATAGGTAGAAACTGCTTCGTCAAATGTTCTTTTCTTTCCTTTGGACAGATTGAAGGGCTTAACAATGGTGCATCCTTTAGTCACTCGGGCCTGTGAAGGGAAGAGCGGTTGAGCAAATTAAATGAGATCATAGCCACATACTCAGCCCAGCTGTGGAGCTAGGAACAAGTCCTTCAGTAAGGATAACATCAGTCTGTGCAATCATGTTTCTTCTTTTGAAAAATCTAGCACTTAGCAAATTGTTTTGCTATAATAGTACATATGTAGTTTTCTCCAAGTATATAATGCTTTGAACCAATCAAGAGCAAGTTTTCTTGGAATTCAAAGGGAAAGGAAATGAAAGATAAAACCACTCATACAAAACTGGCATGGGCTGCTGGGTCTGCATCAGGACAAGTAGAAGCCTAACTTAGCTCTCTCCACATATACCCTCAAACTGACACACTACCCACTGTGGATCATTAACTTCTCATCTATTTTTAGTGAGTTTTTGGGTCAGGTCTATCTGCGTAGCCTTAGCTGGTCTGGGACTCACTGTGTAGACCAGGTGGCCTTTAACTCACGGGAGATTTACCTATCTGCCTTCCCAGTGCTGGGATTAAAGTCATGCACCACTAGGCCTGGCTGAATCATTAATTTTGAATGGAAGCAAAACTCAAGGACACATTTCTAATGAGGCAGCGACAAATTCAGGACTTAAGGCTGACTCAAGAGCAGCCACAGAGTATGATCTCATCTCAAATGAAAGACAACGAAAACTATAAATGTGAGGAGCTCACTACCTGCAGAATAATTTGGGGGAGGCTGGAGAGTTGGCTCAGTGGTTAAGAACACCTACTGTTCCTCCGGAGAACCTGAGTTCAATTCCCAGCACACACATCAGGTAGCTCAGACAACCACCTAATTCCAGCTGTCAGGTAGTGATCCCACTTCCTCCACTAAACTCCGCTATCACTCACACATATATGACACACACTCAAAGACACACAGGTATATACATAAATAAAGAAAAAGAAATATTAAAAGTATTTAAAAATAAAACTTTGCCTGAAGTCAGGAGTGGTGGTATACATCCAGCACCCCATTATTGGGGAGGGGAAGGCAGGAGGACCAGGAATAATCCTCAGCTACACAGTCAGTTTGAGGCAAGCCTGAACAAAATAGAACTCTGTCGGGTTTTTTTGTTTTTGGGTTTTTTTTTTTTTAAAAAAATCAAACAGCTGGCTGGAGAGTGGTTCCACAGTTAAGAGTACCTATTACTCTTTTTTAAATTAAAAAAAAAAAAAAAAAAGGGAGCAGA
>JAQHUG010000271.1:1468995-1483984 GCA_028555095.1 Dicrostonyx torquatus | reverse complement strand
CCACCACCGCCCGGCCGACACTATAAAATTTTAAGAGAACAACTGCTAAAACTACACAAGACACTAGACACCACCAAAAACTCATGTATTTGTCTATACCAATAATAAATGTTTATGCCACATGAAAAACTAAGCTAAAAAGCCAGAAAAGCCAAGAATTCGAGCACTTGGGAGGTTAAAGCCAGAGAACTGTAAACCAGCCCAGGTAACCTAGCTCCAGGTCCAGCAGTGTAAGAAGAAAAGAAAAAGCCAGCCAATGGTGGTGTATGGCTTTTAATCCCAGCACTGGGGAGGGAGAGGTAGGCAGATCTCTAGGCGCTCCTGACCAGCCTGGTCTACAGAGAGATTCAGGGCAGCCAGAGATACACAGAAAAGCCCCATCTCAAAAGACAAAAACATAAGTAAGTAAATAATTTGATGCTATAAATATTGCATCAGCTAGATCTGAAGCAATGTAAATTTAAAGAAGCAGGTAAGGGGCTCGGGATGCAGCTTTATAGTCTTACTATAAGAGTACTTACTAACATATGCAAAATTTAATCTCCAGTACCACACACACCAGGAGTGGTGGTGGATATCTACATTACCTGCACTAGGGATGTGGATGGAAAAAGAGCAGAAGGTCAAGGTCACCCTTGACTACTTATCTAGTACACGGTCAGCCTATGCTACATAAACAACAAAAAGGTGTGACACTGCAAATCTTTTTTTTTTTTAATTTCAGAAATAAAATTTGTAACAAATATCAACACCCATAAAACCATTATCTATTATTAAACCAGTGGTTTCCTAATGTTGCGACCCTTTAATACAGTCCTTCGAGTTGTGGTAACTCTAATCACAAAATTGTTTTCATTGCTACTTCATAACTGTGATTTTGCTACTGTTATGAATCTCATTATAAATATTTTTGAAGACAGGTTTGTCAAAGCGGCTGTGACCCACAGGTTGAGAACTACTGTATTAAAATATAAATGAAATTTTCCAGAAAAAAACCCTGAAATAATCTCTTGGCAAATGAATAAAACTGACATTCCCTCCCCCGTCAAGTTGATTACTGACTGTAAAACCAAGTATATTTACTGGGCAAAGGATAAGATGCAAGGAGGTCTGTCCAACTGAGATGGTAAGAACTTGTACTGATCTTGTCCTGTGAGTGTTTTTTTGTTTTGTTTGTTTTTTAGCCCTGGTTTTCTTGGCACTCTGTGAACCAGGCTAATCTTGAACTCAAAGATCTGCCTGCCTCTGCCTTCCCCAAGGGCTGAGATTAAGGGCGTGCATCACCAGAGCCCAGCTTTCCTGTGCATGTTTAAGCCAGTATCTGTGTGAACATCTGCTTTCCATCTCAGCATCCTGCAGGTCACACACAGCTTTTAGGGGTTTCCCCAAATAGCAGGTGTGCTAACTGGATTGAAGAGGGACCTATTTCTACTGTACTGTACTTACTCTAAAGTTTACTCTGGGGAAAGAGATTACCTTGCAGGTGGAACAGCAGGCACAGTATGTTTGCCCTTGGCTTTCTCTGGACTTTCTCTCTCCTTTCTGGAAATACTGCCTTCTTCCTCTTCCTCTGGTTTTTTTTTATGAGACCTTGAGTTCAAAATGAATAAAATAAATAAATTTCAGTTTCCTAAGGCTCATCCTCATTTGTGGGACTAACAACAATGAAAGCACAAGACTCTTCAGTCCCATCGTCAGACCACACACAGCAACAGCTCCAACAGTTAAGTGTGAGAAAGTCCTCAGAGGTCAACCTTCCTGACAGCTATGATCTGTGTCTTAGTAAATTCAGAAGTAGCAACAATGCAGTCAGCTATAAGTAAGCATTGCACTTGCTTTAGCAAAACCCACTGCAACTGGGAGATCCAAGTGACAATCTGAACAACTAAGATAAAATTTAAGATACAGTCTCTGGAGAAGGCCTCACTTTCCTGAGTGAGTGACGGCCTGCTTCCTTTACAATCTACACTCTTGAACATGGTTGTACTGTCCATAGATACAGCAGCTGCTTTCTGACAACAACTCAAGCAGAATGAAAAAGCTAGGATGTAAGAGCTAAAAAAAAAAAAAAAAAAATCAACCAAAGCCCTCTTTTAGGGCTTTAGAATATTCCTTGTGGTGAAACACATTCCCAAATAAATAAATAATAATAATAAACACAAACATCATATATTCTGGTCAGTCTTTGCCACTGAAGAGCACTGGGGCCAAACCTGTAAACTAAGATTTGAGCATCTCCAGAGGGAACACAGGAAACAGCTTAGGAGTTTCCCAATCTACAGCCAGCAGACTGTAGATGGTCCCATGGGTAACTTTAAACTCTAAACTCTCTGCTCAGGAGAGAGACCTACCGCACAGAATAGAGGTCTGCAAGGCCAACGGTAAAGCTCTGGCGACTTACATTTTCATTCTTTTGGGAGGTAGAAGGTCATGGGCAGGAGTGGTGCATCTCTTGGCTTTCATTTCAACAGGGGCATGTTTTTTGTCTTTGTGCTCCAAATCCTTCTGAGCAGAGAGTCTAAGGGATCTCCTATGGTGGAATTGACACAATTTACCTTGTGATGAATATATTTACTACAGATATACAAATGTTCTTCAGACTGTAGAAGTTTGTCATACTGCAATGCAAATAAAACATTTATTATCCATTCTCTAGTAACCTAATGTTAGTGAAAATTTGCTGTTTCCAACCATAAAATTCTGGTATTCAAATTTGCTGGTGGTTTATAAATTAGTCCTCAATAAAATTGACATTTAAATACACCAGCAAAACAGACTAAATGAGGTTATGCTGTTGTAGTCTCAGCACTCGGGAAGCTAATATAGCAGGATAGCAAGACCTGGTCTCTAAAAGATAAACCCAGAATCAGAGCCCTGGGTGTGGATGTGCATGCCTTTAATCCCAGGGTTGAAGAGGTGAGGAGGGGAGCATTTCAGGTTAGCCTAGTCTACAAACTGAGTTCCAGAGCAATCTTAGCTATACAGTAAAAACCTGTCTCAAATTTTTTTTTTATTTTTTTGGTTTTTCGAAACAGGGTTTCTCTGTAGCTTGGAGCCTGTCTTGGAAGTAGCTCTTGTAGACCAGGTTGGTCTCGAACTCAGAGATCCGCCTGCCTCTGCCTCCCGAGTGCTGGGATTAAAGGCGTGCGTCACCACTGCCCGGCCTGTCACAAATTTTAAAACAGAGTTAAAATACTAAATATATTTGAATGAGGGCTGGGACAATTCAGTGGTAGAAGACTTGGTTGGAAGGACAACAAACAAAAATCTGGGTTCACTTCCCCAGGGGAGATGGGGAAAGAGACACAGAGAAAGTGGGAAGGTTAAGATTAAAATATAAAGCACAGGAAAAGGGAAATAGGATAACAACATCATCATCAACAACAACAACAAAAAGACAGTGACCAGAAAACAAAGCAGTGACAGATCTAACCAGATTAATAATCATAATATAGTAATATAAATATAAGATGACAACATTTCAAATAAAATAAAAATTAAGGAGACTGGGTTTTTTTTGTTTGTTTGTTTTTTTGAGACAGAGTTTCTTTGTGTAGCTTTGGTGCCTGTCCTGGAACTAGCTCTTGTAGACCAGGCTGGCCTCAAGCTTACTGATATCCACCTGTCTCTGCCTCCCAAATGCTGAGATTAAAGGCGTGTGCCACCACCTCCAGGCTGGGATTTTTGTTGTAGTTTTTTTTAAAAACAAGAGTTCACTAAGTGCCATCTTCAAAACTTAACTCTTTGTGATTGCTTAGTTACTTTAAAAGTTCCACATTAACATGAGCAGCAGGGATGGGGGGGCAGTCAGATGATTCAGTGAACAGAAAATCTTGTGTCCAAGCCTGACCCCAGGTTCCTGTTCCAGAAACCACACCATTGAAGGAGAGAACTGACTCAAACTACTGTCCATATGCATAATGGCACACACACACAACATATATACACATGTGAGTTTGTGTGTATAATTTTAAATTTTTAAAAAGTTTTTAGCCATGCGGTGGTGTTGCATGCCTTTAATCCCAGCACTCGGGAGGCAGAGACAGGCGGATCCTCTGTGAGTTCGAGGCCACCCTAGTCTACAGAGTAAGTTCCAGGACAGGCTCCAAAACTATAAAGAAACCCTGTCTCGAAAAACCAAAAAAAAAAAAAAAAAAAAAAAAGCTTTAAAAGACTTACTTATTTTTATTTGCTGTGCATTGGTGTTTTGCCTGTATTCACGTCTGTATGAGGGTGTTGAATCCCCTAAACTGGAACTACAGGCAGCTGTGACCTGCCATGTGGATTCTGGGAATTAAACCCATGTCCTGTGGAAGAGCAGTCAGTACTCTTAACCACTGAGCCATCTCTCCAGCCCCATAATTATAAAATTTTAAATAAGAGCTGGGCATATAATTCCGCAATAGAAAGTATGCTTAGCACAAATGAGAGTGGTTCAAATTCTAATGTCATAAAATATTAAGAATGAATAATAAAAGGTAATAACAGAATAAAAGTAAAAGAACGCATGATATATATATATATATATAAATCTGATCATGTGAAAGCTTCTGTAATATTCAGAAACAAAGAAAGGATTTGAGGGCTGAAAACATGGACTCAGTGGTTACAAACAGTGGCTGCTCTTCCAGAGGATATGGGTTCAATTCCCAGTACCCATATGAGGGCTCACAACTGTGTATAACTCCAGTTCCAGAAGAGCTGACATCCTTCTGACCAGGTGCCAAGAATGAACATGACACACAAAAATAAATGCAAGCAAAACACCCAGACACATAAATAAATCTTTTAAAAAGAGAAAGGAAGGTAATTGACATCAGAAAAACATAACCTGCCAGGCAGTGGTGGTGCACACCATTAATCCCAGCACTCCAGAGGCAGAGGCAGGTAGATCTCTGAGTTCAAGGTTAATCTGGTCTGCAGAATGAGTTCTAGGACAGCTAGGACTGCACAGAGAAACCTTGTCTCAAAAAAAACAAAAAAGAAAAAAGAAGGAAGAAAGCTTTTAAAAATCAAACTGACGAGTTTGAATCCTGGCTTTGAAACGAACTTGCCTTTAGCAAGCAACTGAGTATGTATAAGCTCTTACCTACAAATTAAACCTACAAGTACAATCCACAGCATTAAACAAGTCTAACAGCACTGACACAGGCGATCGATCTGTGGAGTTACTTTACTGCTTGAGCAGTTCCAGTAAGACCCACAACTTTTGTGCCCGCTCTTACCTCTGAGGTTGGACAGGATTTTTTCCTGATACAGTCCCCTCTGTAGTCACGGAAGAACACACATTTGATGGAACGGAATGGTTTTGATGATTCTCCTTTTCTGCCTCGTTATAGTAAGTGTTGTCAACTATGAGAGACCAAAAACCTAGTTAGACTACTGCAGAAGTATCCTAAAATACCCACTTATAAACAAATGGTGGGGTGGAGAGACAGCACAACAGTTAGAACACTGGCTGCTCTTCCAGAGGACCTGGGCTCTTATTCCCAGCATCTACATGATGTCTCACAACTGTCTGTAACTCCAGTGCCAGGGGTTCTGACTTCCTGGTCTCTGCAGACAGGATGTATAGACATATGTAAGCAAACACCCACTGACACAAAATAAAATTAAAACGGAGTTACCCTGTAACAGGGGACAGTGCCTCTCCCAGACACCATAAGCTATCAAATAAAAAGCCCCAAATCACATATTATGTTACCTCTTTTCAAGTTTTTTTGTCAGTGAGTTCCCTATAGACACCACCCCACAATACATTCCAGGTTATTGCCATTGCTCTTAGCTTCCCTCTGGAACTTGACACTAAGACCAGACCCTATTGCTGAAGACACCATACTTGGGTCATAGAACATAGAGCAAATCAAGTTGGTACCAAACTGGAAGCTACTAGCAAGCTTTCATGGTGCTGAAGGTGATGTGTACACTACTGGGGAAATAATATATTCTTTCTCAGATGTAAACTCTGCCGGCTACAGTAACAATTGCCCTGGCAATATACGCCCACCTATGCACTAGTGGGCAGCATTGTCATGAGAGTAACCAACCACTTTCTGATTGGGTTTAAAGCCCAGCCAGAAAACAGCATTTGCACCTGACACCATTAATAGGTCGCAGAACCTGTGGCTAGGGAGGTCGTGGGTCCTTGGGGAGGGCAATACTACTACTATTTTTCTGCTAAGAGGACATAGTATCAAATTGACCCTGAGCACTTTAACACCCATAGGTTAATAGTGCCTCTCCCAAAACTCATCAGAGAAGCTTCTTTTTTGCAGTAGATAGCAATTAATGGAAACTCACAACTGATCAAATGTAAAGAAAATAGTAAGATTGCAATGTTCAGATCTAAACAGGAGATCATACCACTGTCTCTAAGGCTCAGTGAATCATCAAGGAGGTAGAAATTTTCTAAGAGTCAGAGGTAATAAAGACTACAATTAAATAGATATGACAAATACGACTTATCCAAATATGACAGAGGAGTGGCACACATGAATTCAGAGTAGCTAGTACTTCACACACAAGAGCATGACCAAGATTAAGCCAGACAAAATCCCAGAGTGGATGGAGAAGTGGGTCATGAAGTCCTTCCTACCCCTGAGAAATTATTAGTAACCAATGGCTGCTGAAGAGGAAGAGTCAGTTTTCTACAGGGACACATCCTGAGAGGCTCCAGTCCTACACTGACACAGACACTAGCAGCACTAAGTAGACTCAGTAATTTAAAAAGACAACATGAGCCAGGCACTGGTAACACACAGCTTTAACTCCGCACTTGGGAGGCAGAGGCAGGTGGATTTTTGTGAGTTTGAGGCCAACCTGGTCAACAAAACAAGCTCCAGGACAGCCTGGCTGTTACACAGAGAAACTGTCTCAAGGGGGCTGGGGAGGAATCCATTTAATTGAGAGAGAATAATGATAGAAGGGACAGAAGAGTTGGAAGGGAGAGAATGGGAATAGATTGATTAAATAATATCATATGGGGCTGGAGAGATGGCTCAATGGTTAGGCACATTTGTTGCTCTTTGGGAACCTAAGTTTGAGTCCCTGCACCTACATGGTGGTTCACAACCACCTGCAACACCAGTTCCAGGGGTTCTGACGCCCTCTTCTGACCTCCATGGGCACCAGGCATTCAAGTGATACACATATATACATGTAGGCAAAACACTCAAGACATAAAAAAATGAATAAATCTAATTTTTAAAAGAAAAGCATGTCTGCATGGATTCAAGCAATAAATATTTTTAGTTAATACCCTCCAAAATGAGAAAAAAACTAATCAATACTTAAATCTCAAGAAAAACAAATACATGTGTACATATATATGTGAGTATGTGTGCTAAGCATATGCTTGTGATGATACAGAATTCTAAATTAAAATCATATAGGGCTGGAGAGATGGCTCAGAGGTTAAGAGCAATGACTGCTCTTCTAAAGGTCCTGAGTTCAATTCCCAGCAACCACATGGTGGCTCAATACCATCTGTAATGAGACCTGGTGCCCTCTTCTGGCGAGCAAGCATACATGGAAGGAATGTTGTATACATAATAAATAAATAAATTTAAAAAAAATGTAGCACTCAGGATAGTGATATAACTCAAATATTAGCACTTGTCAAACATGCATAAGGTCCTAGACTTAATCCCCAGCACTAGGAAACAAATCTCACAAATGAATCCTAAAGGCATATAGAAAGAAAACTGCAGTCGGATATGGTGGTGCCTACAACGCCAGCATGCAAGAGGTGAGGCAGGGGAGCACACGTCTGAAGCCAGCTTGAGCTACACGCAGACCTCCTCTCAGGAGAAAGAGCAGCACATGGTTAGCTGTACATCCACTATGAACTGGTGTCACCCATTCACTGACAAACCAGCATTACAGTCTCTGCTGACTCCCTCAGAGCCACAGCACTAGTTCCCACCGGCTGTGGTCCAGGCTCTTGTCTAAGCTGGTTCTCCTTACCTGCCTTCAAAGGTGTGACACGGCCTTGCTGAACTTTGGCTTTTCTCATTCCCTGAAAAAGCTCACCAATTCCATTCTTCCCAAGAAATTTGTTCTCCAAGCTTGCTTTCTCATCTGTGAAATAACCAGTAAGGAAGCAAAACAAAGAAGAATCATGCATTAAAATGGGGAGTAAAGTCCATTGTCAGCACCTTTAGCAAAAACACAATTCTAGCAACTAAAGGAAAGGAATGTGCAGTCAGTTAGGGACAGACTGCAAACTATCACCAAAGCACTTGTAACATCCAACAACATCTCAATAAAGGAAAGTTGCAGGTTCTGTACTCCTTTATCTTTGTTAAGATACATAGTTAGGGCCACACCAATATTATCTGGCCCTATCTACCATTTAAACACATCACATTCTCCTTGAAGAAAACTGTAGCCACTGGGAACTGTAAAGTTACAAAGAACAGATTCTATTCACAGAGCGTGGGGTGTGTGAGAGCAGAGCAGAGCAGAGCAGAGTTTTCTCAAGGAGTTTTATCTTGGGTTCTGCTGTGATTAAAGCTGGCGCTAAAACAATCTGTGCCAGCAACAGGAGCACAGGGAGCCCCTGAATAACTACACTGTGCACAGACATTCTGATTATAACCATGTGGAAAGATGGGACGAGATGAAAGAAAAGAAAGAAATACACTATAGTTAAGGTGATTTTCTAAGTACGGGATTATTTTTTTTCTTTCAAACTTTGCATTTGAACTTAATGCTATGCTAATAGTCCCTTCCTGTGGATATTGGGAGGTTAAAGAAAAACTTGTAAAAAGAACTCTTCGGACAGTCCGGGTATTACTTCAGGGTTGCAGTGCTATGGGGACGGTAAAGACCGCTCTAGGACAGCAGGTCAGACTATCTGTTCTTCCTTCCAACAGAGCCCTCTGCTGAGAGGAATACTGAATCCTTTTCCCAGGAGAATACCAGGCACTATCTCATTTGGACTCTGCATTTTAAGTGGTAAATGAAGTTGCAATAGAGTCCTTTGTGTTCCTACCACACAGTGATGTTAATGTCTCTTAATGAGGAAGGTGGAGACAAGAGAAAGAAGAAAATGAAGAAGCCTCATCAACAGCTGAACTCACATTATCCCAAAGTTTTCTCAAAATACAGCTACAAGCTGAGGGCTGTCAAGACGTCTCAATGGTTAAGAGCACTTGCTGCTCTTACAGAAAATGAAAATTCAGTTCATAGCATCCATGTCAGGCAATCCACAAATAAATTAGGCTCTATGATCTCAGACATCCCTCACCTGGCCTCCATGGGAACTACACTCATTCACACAGAGATGAGACATACACAGAAATACAAACAAAAATCTTAAAAAAAAACAAAAAAAAACTTGGCCTAGTTTTTATACCACGTCACAGAATATCACAGAACTCAAATCTATTTGTGGATTAGGTTGTTAGTACTATAATTTAAAAACAGTTTTTGAGTCTGGCAGTGGTAGCCAGACACAACTTTAATTCCACCACTTAGGGAGGCAGAGGAAGACCAGTCTCTGTGAGTTCAAGGCCAGCCTGGTCTAAAGAGCTAGTTCCAGGACAACCAAGGCTACACAGAGAAAATCTGTCTTGAAAAACAAAACAAACAAACAAACTAATTTGGGAAGTCTGGAGTTATGGCTCAGTAGTAGGAGTATGTCTTATGTCTTCAGAGGACATAAGTTAAGTTTTCAAAACCATATCAGGTGATTCACAACTGCCTGGAATTCCAGTTCCAAAGGATCCAACACCTGGTTTTTTGTAGGCAAATGCACTCAAACACACATACCCAAAATATATTGACATTTAAAAAAATTGTTTAAATGTTTTTAATTAAACATTTTTAAATATTTATTATTTTCAAATTATTAATTTAAATTAAATTAAACATCTTTTTTTTTCTTTTGGTTTTTTTCGAGACAGGGTTTCTCTGTACCTTTGGAGCCTGTCCTGGAAATAGCTCTTATAGACCAGACTGGCCTCGAACTCACTAAGATCCACCCGCCTCTGCCTCCCGCGTGCTGGGAATAAAGGCGTGTGCCACCACTGCCCACTAAATTAAACATTTTTTTAAAACACACACAAAAAGAATATGTAGGCTGGGAATGTAGCTCAAGTTGGGAGTGCTTACCTACTATACCCAACTATTAAAATGCAATCTCAAACACTGCATAAACTGGGAGTGGTGGTGTATTCCAGTAACTTCAGCACTACAGGGATTAAAACAGGAAGTTCAAGACCATTCTCAGATACAATTTATAGCACAAGGGAGGTGAAGCTTAGGAGCTGGAGACTGTAAGGCTGGATCTGACTCTTATCTCCAAAAACAAAAGCGTCTGAGGCTTGAAAGATGTTAACAAGCCAGGCACAATCTAAATAAGAGGAGATTTCTTGAGCACAGGAGTTCAAAGCTAGCCTCAGATACACAGTAAGACTGATCTTAAAAGTAAGCAAATATGTAAATGAAGTAAAATAAAAGGGCAACATGGGATCTTTGTGATTTTAGAACATTTATCATCTTGATTGAGATGTAAGCTACATGAACCTACACAGGTGACTAACAAAAACTACACACACACAACCCCTAGAGAAATCTGAGTCTGAAAGACTATAGCAATGTCAGGGATAGTCTACGCCCAGAGGACAATGGAGTAGGTTTTATATGATCACATATATTCATGACATCATTTTTGATCCTCCCACATACACCCAAAAAAGTACCTATAAACTGAATATGGTAATATATGTCTATAATCCTAGCTTTGGGAGCTGAAGGCTGGAGGACTTTTAGTTTCAAACCACTCTGGGTTATATAGCAAGTTCAAGGCCAAACTGAGCTGGGCTATGCAGTAAAGTAGTGCCTAGAAAAAGAAAGGCAGGCAAGTAGAAAGGAAGAAAGGTGGGTGGGCAGGCAGGCCAGGTGCTTGCTTCAGCAGCACACACACTAAAACTGGAACAGTACAGAAAAGATTACCATGGCCCCTCTACCAAAGATGACAGGAAAATTCGTCAAGTATACCATATTTTTTGGAACTGTCTTTTTTCCCCCTGTATCTGTGGAACTGTATTGTAATCCTAAATTATGAGTAAAGATTATGGTTCCATCTTTTTTTAAAAAAAGAAAGAAAAGCTAGGCATGCTAGTTCACAACTGAAATGCCAGCATTTCCAAGGCAGAAGCAAGAAGACTGCCAAGAGTTCTAGGCCACTCGGGGCTATGGTATTGAGACCTTATCTCAAAAAACCTAACTTTACATGTGAACAGACTTATGTAGTCAAAATATTAACTTTTTCACTAAATCATGGGTGAGAAGCTGTCATGGTGTGGAAAAGAATGTACAGACTAAGCCAGGTGTATTTGTGCATTCCTTTATTCCCAACACTCAGGAAGTGGGGGCAGGTGGATCTCTGAGTTCGAGACCAATCTGGTCTACAGAGCAAGTTCCAAAACAGCCAGAGAAACTCTGTCTGGAAAAGAAAGGAAGGAAGGATGGGAAGGAGGGAGGGAGGGAAGGAAAGGAATCTAGTTATTTCTTTAGAGTCTCTTGCTTTTTAATTTGTTTAATTTTATTAATTTATTTTTATGTGCATGGGTTCTTTTGTACACCCGTGCATGCCTGGAGCCTGTGGTGACCTGAAGAGGGGATCAGATCACCTGGAACTGGAGACATAGACTGCTACTACAGTGGGTTTTAGGAAGAATAGTCAGTGCTCCTAATGCTGAGCCATCTCTCCCAGCCCTTCTACTCTTGAAGTGTCCTCAGTGCAAACCAAGACACTAACCCTTAAATAAACTGGCAGAGAAAGCAGCAACTTACCAAACCAAGAGTCTATATTTTCAGTATCTTCTTCGGCATCCAAAGATGAAAAGTTGATAAAGTTGGTGGGGGCATCAAAAGAGTAAGTAGTTGTAACCTGTGACATTGCCCCCACTTAACGCAGAAGAATCAGCTTTTCCCAGGAGTGTGACACTCTACTCAATAGATCGACTTCTGAGGAAAGAAATGGTTACAAAAACTTGGTTGTACATAGATATTAATTACTGCTCTCTACCAACTACTTTGGTTTTATATTTCTGATTTAGAAAATCATCTGGGGGGCTGAAGAGATGGCTCAGCAGTTAAGAGCACTAACTGTGCTTTCAGAGGACCCAGATTCAATTCCCAGTACCCACATGGTAGCTCACAACTGTCTGTAACTCCAAGATCTAACACCCTCATACAGACATACAGGAAAGCAAAACAACAATGCATATAAAATAAAAATAAATAAAAAGAAGAGAAGAAGGAGGAGGAAGAAGGGGAGGGGAGAGGAGGGGAGGGGAGGGGAAGGAAGGGAAGGGAAGGGAAGAGAGAGAGAGAGAGAGAGAGAGAGAGAGAGAGAGAGAGAGAGAGAGAGAGAGAGAGAAATCACTTGAACTGGGCATGGCAGTACAGCCTTTAATCCCAGCACTTAAGAGGCAGAGGCAGGAGAATCTCTGAGTTCAAGACCAGCCTACATAATATATTCCAGGTCAGCCAGGGATACATAGAGAGACACTGTCTCAAAACACACACCCACACACAAAGCATCTGAAAAATAGACCTCACTTTGTCAAATCCACCTACAAGTTAGTTGCTTGTGAGATTACTTGTTTTTAGAATTTGAAAGAAGCCATTTTGGGACTGAGTACATGCCACCAAGCCTGATGACCTAGTTTGATCCCTAAAAGCCACTTGGTAGCAAAACAGAAAACTGACTCCTGCAACTTGTCCTCTGACCTCCATACCCATGTTGTGGCATGCATGCACACCCAGAAGATAATAAATGTACAATCTTTTTCCTTTTTAAAGGCCAGGTTTGATGAGTGCCTGCATCTGCCATTCGCTGCTAGATGTTGCACTCATTACTAATTTTGCCTCTGTGTCACTTTCTTGTTTCTAAGCCTTTCTCCTGTTTTCACTCTGTGCCTGATAACCTAATGTCTAAAACACATCATTAATTTTTACACCTGTCAACAAAAATCTTTACCCAAGTCAAACTAAATCTCTAGAAAATGTTATACAAAGTATCCAAAACCACAGAGCTTTAATTCCTCTAGAATAATGAGCATCTAACTTTGTATCAGTTGATTTCATAAACATTCTCCTGGTACACTGCAGGTTTTGAAGACTAAAGCCAATCTAACTTGTATATCAGGGTATTTAGCAGAAGACCTTATGTATAGAAGAGAGAAACATAGTTTTCCCAAGTGCTGGTTTCCATTCCTTATAAATATTTTAAGAAGATTCTATTCCTGGGCTGGAGGTGTAGCTCAGTGGTGGACAGCAAATTTAGTATGTATGAAGATGATCTCTAATACAGAGGGGGGAAAATAAAACTCCCTAGGCATGAAGAAAATGTGTTAATACACATCAAAGCCACAACAATGCATAATAGGTAAAAGGAACAAGCCAACAATACAGACCTAGGTGTGATAGCGCACACCTTTAATCCCAGCACTCAGGAGGCAGAGGCAGGCGGATCTTAGTGAGTTTGAGGCCAGCCTGGTCTACAAGAGTTAGTTCCAAGACAGGCTCCAAAACTACAGAGAAACCCTGTCTTGAAAAACCAAAATAAATAAATAAAACAAACAAACAAACAAAAAACTCTGCATTCCACTGTGTGCAAACCCACTCTGGTTCTATCTACGTAACAAAATAGCTGAAAGTAGTCTGAAAAATAATCTAATAATCTAAAGGCCATACTCACTGACAAATAATTGCCTATAAATCCCATTAAACTGTTTGTCCTAGAAAGCATTCTGAGACAGGCCATCAGGGCACAACATCTGTAAATGCCAGCACTGCTTACTGAGTTCCAGTCCATGCCAGAGCTATTATAGGGAGACCTGATCTAAGGAAAACAAAACAACAAAAACCTTTCTCTAAACTCCTATTAAAAACTAATTAAAAATTCATGGTCGACAGGCATGGTGGCACATGTCTTTAGTCCACCAGTCAGAAGGCAGAGGCAGGTGGATCTCTGTGAGTTTGAGGCCAGCCTGCAGAGCAAGTTCCAGCACAGGATCCAAAGCTACAGAGAAACCCTGTGCCAGACATAGTGGCACACACATTAATCTCAGCATTGAGTAGGTAGAGGCCAAGGCTAATGTGTACTGTGGAATAATTCTTCTGTACACTGTGAAAATGTATACAGAAGAAATGCTCTCATTGTTAGTAAAAAGATGATTTTTTTTTTACTAGGCAGAATTTTTGGGGGAGAGAAAATGCTGGGAAAAAGTTTGGGATCATAATGCAAGTTATGATAGAAAGTAAATTAGGTACAAGACTTTGGACTCACCAAGATATGATGCATAATAGAGTAGTTTCTCTGAATTCACCAAATGCAAATGGAGTAGACATTGTTGATGTACTTATTGCCTGTATGTATTATATATAGTTATTGTATATAGTTTTTCTTATATTAGCTATAACCTTTTTTAAAAAATAATTTATTTCTATTGTATGTACATTGGTGTTTTGATATGGGTGTCGGAACCCCTGAAACAAGTTATAGATAGTGGTGAGCTGCCATGTGGGTGTTGAGAATTGAAAACAGGTCCTCTGGAAGAAGCAATGAGTCATCTCTCCAGCCCCTATAACCTTCTTTTTTCTATTAGACAAAAAAGGGGAAGTATAGTGACATTGTGTTTATGATCTAACAAATAAAGCTTCCTGAAGATCAGAGTGCAAAGCAAGCCTCACTAGTCAGCCATACAGGCCAGGCAGTGGTGGCACACACCTTTAGTCCCAGCAGATACACACTAGTCAGCCATACAGGCCAGGCAGTGGTGGCACACACCTTTAGTCCCAGCAGATACACACTAGTTAGCCATAGAGGCCAGGTGGCGGTGCTGCACACCTTTTGAACCAGCACTAGAGAAGAACATAAGGTGGGATGTAATAGGAATTTGCTCTTTTTCAGTCTGAGGTAGAGCTCTCTAGTGGCTGGCTGCTTTGCTTCTCTGATCTCTCAGCATGAACC
>JAQHUG010000271.1:1415143-1442328 GCA_028555095.1 Dicrostonyx torquatus | reverse complement strand
ATTGCAAAAACTGAAAAGAAGGAAGGGAAAGAGGGAGAGAGAGAGAGAGAAAGGAAGCCAAGTGGGGTTGGAGAGATGGTTCAGCAGTTGCCAGCACCCATTGCTTTTGCAGGGAATGCAGTTCATTTTTAGCACTCATAAGGTGGTTTACAACTCTAGCTCCAGGAGCATCTGAAATCTCTAGTCTCCTAGGGCACCTACACTCATGCACATATCCAAACACAGACAGATACACACAAACACACAACACACATGAACACAAACAACAAACACACACAGAGATATACAAGATATTTATAAAATAATAAAAATACTTTTTTGTTTAGTTGGTTTTTCAAGACAGGGTTTCTCTGTATAGCCCTGGCTGCCCTGGAACTGGTTCTATAGACCAGCTGTGCTCAAACTCATAGATTTGCTGCCTCTGCCTTCTGAGTGCTGGGATTAAAGGCATGCGCCACTACTGCTCAGGCAACAAAAATAAATCTTTTAAAAAATGAAGGAAAGTTGAATAGAAAGACCAACTAAAAAACAACAAGCAATATAAACAAACAACATTTATTGGTGTGTGTGGTGGTGCACACCTTTAATCCCAGCACTTGGGAGGCAGAGGCAGGCAGATCTCTATGAGTTCAAAGCCAGCCTGGTCTACAAAGGGAGTTCCATGTCAGCCAGGGCTGTTACACAGAGAAACAGCACTCCCACAACTGAAAAGATAATAAATTCTTCAACTTCACTCACAGTAATATTAAAGATTGTTTTTCTGTGTTGTTTCGTTATTGTTGTTTTGTGTTGATAATGTTTTAAGACAGGATTTCTTGTAGCCTAGGCTGGACTAGAACATCCTTTGCCCAGAAGATGAACTTGAACTCCTGATCTCCTGGGATTACAGGCCCAACTGCCTTTCAGTTTTAACCTACCTGACTGGCAAGAATGAAAACAAAACAAACAAAAAAACAAGGCTGTATAAAAAGCCAATCTGATGTGTGAGATCTTGGGTTCCCTCCAACACAGAAAGTACCCCTGCACACACACTTTATAACATGCTGTGATCTTACCATGTGAAGTACTGGACACTTCGTAATCTGCTAACGGGAAGCTAAACTAGTACAGTCGCTATATGGAGCACTTTGCCAATATTCATAAAAGTCAAAACAGATTAATCTGCTTATACACTGATAATTCTACTTCTAGAAACTTTTATCTAATAAATGCCAACACATGCTGTGTTCAACAATATGCAGAACACAGATTAGACAAATTACAGCATTATTTGTAATAGGAAAAGATTGGAAACTACCTAAATGTTCGCAAAGGGGGAAATGGGTGATTAAATGATAGCATAGCCTTATAAAGTTAATGTTTTTATGTGTCTAGTTTTTGTTTTAAGACAGGTTTTCACTGTGTAGACCAGGCTGGCTTCAAATACACAGAGATCCACCTACGCCTTCCTCCCAAGTGCTGGGACTAAAGGTGTGTGCCGCCATACCCTATCACGCTCTTTGCTTTGTTGTTGTCGTTGTGTTATTTTAGAAAATCAGGTCAGTGAGACAGCTCAGCATGTAAAAGCACTTGCCACTCAACCCTGACCCAGTAAGTTTGCTTCCCAGAACCCACATGAGAGGCAGATGTGGCAGCTTACATGTGTAAGAGCGCTCCTACAGCAAAGAGGGGAGCAGAGATCAGAACAACAGAAGAGAGACCTGGCCTCGAAAACAAAGAAACTAGGTGCGGTGTGAGGAGGAAACCTACTCCCTAAATGTTGCTTTCTGATCTCCAGAAACAGATAGCTAACATTTTCTCTCCTCTTTAGATTTATTTTATCTGTACTAGTGTTTGGTCTGCGCGTCTGTGGTGCACCACGTGGATGCCTGTGTAGAAGAAGCTGGACGAGGACTTCAGCTCCCTTGGCACTGGAGCTACAGATGATTGCAAGCCACCAAGTGGACGCTGGGAACTGGGCCTGGGTCCTTGGAAAAGAGCAAAATAAGTGCTCTAAACCACTGAGCCATCTCTCCAGCCCCACATGATACCCAATGATCAAATAAAATAGGTAAATGGAAAATCACTGGTTATAATGTGCTACACGTTTGTAGAAATCTTTTTTAAAAATTCACTTGCTTGTGGGCAGTGGTAGCACAGGCCTTTAATCCCAGCATTCGGGAGGCAGAGGCAAGCAATTCTCTTGAGTTCAAGACTAGCCTGGTCTATAGAGTGAGTTCCAGGACAGCCAGGGCTACACAGAAAAGCCCTGTCTCGATAAAACAAACAAAAAAGATTAATAGAAAAAAATCCACGTATTTCTTTGTTAAGAGAAGATTATTAGTGGTTTGGTCTCGGTAAGGAGTTGACACCAAATTACCCTTTAGACAGTGCGTATCATAGAGGGCACACAAGCACCAGACCATGGGAAGGCATTTAGGATAGCACGCCACTCGAGAGGGAGCTGTGGGCTGAGAGACCATCATACAACTACTGAGAAAGTCAGCTTAAGGTGAATGGGTGAGAGCTGCTCTGGAGGAGGAGGGAGGGAAAGGGAGAATGAGAGAAATCAAGAGCGGGCCAGCCAGGGAAGCAGAGAGAGCAAGAGACAGAGATCTCCTACTTTTTAAAGGCTTCTCCAGACGGTAAGGGACCTGGCCATGGCTCAAAGTAGAAAGGAAGCAGCGCATTTCTTTCCAGATTCCTGCTACAGACTTAAGAGAGGGCAGCGGGAGGGGAAGGGGAAGGCAGATTTGCTTCCATGATCGAACATTACTGTTAGATCACGGTATGTGTGCGCGCTACCAGGAGTTGTAGGGTAGAGGACAATCCTTCCCACCCTGTGGGTTTCAAGGTGGAAGGAAGTCAGGTTATCAGGCTTGGCGGCAAGCAAGCTTCCAGGATGAGCCATCTCACCAGCCCTCTTTCTAAGTTCCTCATTTAACCTTCAGGCCATTGCAGCGAAGCTGTTAGGACTGTAGTCTCTGCCAGCTGGGGAGCCCGTGAGGCTGACACAGGTGGAGACCACACACGCCTTTTCATCCAGTGATGGATCCCGAGGTTGTGCCCTGATTTGGTTTCAGACCAGCCTGTGTTGTCCACTCTGCTCGATCACCCATCATTTTTGTTTCAGATTCTTTCTGCTCCCCACACTACCTTTTCTTACTTTGGTAATTTATTAATTTCTTTTAGTCCCAGCTTCCTTTGGCTAGCTTGTATGAGACTCAGCAAAGATAATGAGTTTGAAGCAAGCCCACGCGGGCTCAATCTCTAACACACATTCAGTCAAGGGGCTTCCCAAGAGGGTGGAACGACCTCTGTTGCCAGCAGTGTGTTCTGCCACATCTTCAGTGAAAGGACGAAAAAAGTCGCGGTCTCCAGCTTGTCAGGGATGTGGGAGCGGCCCTCCTCTTCCTGATGCCGTGTCCTTCAACAGCCCAGGAATCGGGAGAGACTGGGTAGTTCACCATGGCCATCTGCAAACCAGGAGGCAAGCTGGAAGCCTGCTGTGAGTTCAAGGTCAAGGGCAGCCTGAGTTACAGAGCCAAGTAACCAGACCCAGTATAAAAAGAAAGGTCTGAGTTTCACTTTTGGACAGAATAAACTCCCAAGAGTTGTCTTCTGACCTCCACATATGCACCCACACTTACACACATGCCCCAAATAAAGTAACACATTCTTGAAAAACCGGGGCTGGGGCTATAGACCATTTGGTAGAACGCCTGCCTGGTACGCACAGAGCTCTGGGTTCAATCCTCAGAAACCCATAAACTGAGTATAATAGTGAGACAGGGGCTTAAAAATTAGGGTCATCCTGGGCTATATAGCTTGAAGCTAGTTTAGACTGAAAAGCTGTTAAATAAATACCTCTCTACTGCACTAGGCAGACAGTTTTGGACACTCTTTTTTTTGTTTGTTTGTTTGTTTTTTTGAGACACGGTTTCTCTGTGGCTTTGGAGCCTGTCCTTGAACTAGCTTTTGCAGACCAGGCTGGCCTCGAACTCACAAAGATCCGCCTGTCTCTGCCTCCCAAGTGCTGGGATTAAAGGCGTGCGTCACCACCGCCAGGCTGGACACTCATTCTTTTTTTTTTTTTTTCTTTGGTTTTTCGAGACAGGGTTTCTCTGTAGCTTTGGAGCCTGTCCTGGAACTAGCTCTTGTAGACCAGGCTGGTCTCGAACTCACAAAGATCCGTCTGCCTCTGNTAAAGGCGTGCGTCACCACCGCCAGGCTGGACACTCATTTTTTTTTTTTTTCCTTTGGTTTTTCGAGACAGGGTTTCTCTGTAGCTTTGGAGCCTGTCCTGGAACTAGCCCTTGTAGACCAGGCTGGTCTCGAACTCACAAAGATCCGTCTGCCTCTGCCTCCCAAGTGCTGGGATTAAAGGCGTGTGCCACCACTGCCCGGCATGGACACTCATTCTTAAGTAACTGAGGCTTCACCATCATTATCAGGATGCCAAGACTGGTTTGTTTGTTTTCAAGGTTTTAGCGATTACCTTGTTGGACACTGTCTCCACCCCTAAGGTATGATGAAAATAAAGACCCTGTCTTGCCTTGTTCATAACTATCTCTCCAACAATCCAAATAAACTGTTTACGATTCTCCAGGTTTTTCACGTGTAACTGATACCCACTCAATGAGAGGCCAATATTGTTACCTATTTACAGTTAAAGAAAATATACAAAAGTTGAGAAACCTGCCCATTGTTGGACACCCAGAAAAAAAATGCTTTTTCTGAGTACAAACGGACGGATAAAGGAACAATATTAAATAAGAACCGATAAACGTTCTATATACCTGCGACTCTTCCAATATCTCGCCAGGGGGCGCTCTTCCCCACGTCTCGACGCCAGTCCCTCCTGGCGCGCACTCTTCTTGCGTCTCGGGCTCGCGCGCGCTGCCGCGGCACCGGAAGTGACTGCGCTTGCAAGTTCCCCCGGTCTCTTCAGGGGAAACTGAGGCCGGCTTCTCGTGGAGACACGGTGCGAGCAGTCAGCCAGGTAGGCCGGCCCAAGTCCGCGGCGTACAACTCGGCCGCGAAGCGCCCTCGCGTCTGGAAGCCACCAGGCCGATGAAGGGGGGATGTGGCCCCCCACGGCTCTTTGGGCTCGCAGGTGAGAGCGCCGCCTCCTGTGCTTGACAGGCGCTGCGCCCAATGGGAGCCTTTGCCGTCCCGCTTCCGTGCCGATCCGACCCGCGGATTGGCTACGCTGGGGCGGGCCGCGGGGGCGAGACCCCTCCTTCCAGAGAGGTCTAGGGGGCGCCCCTGAGGGAGGGCAGTTGCCTAGCAACGGGGCGGTGGCTCGGCGTGTACCCGGCCTAGGGGAGCGCGAGCTGTAAGCGAGGCCTCAGCCCACCCACCCGGGGCTCCTACGCGTTGCAGCCTCCCTCCCTCGCGCCCTGCAGGGGGCTCCAGGAGGCCGCCTTGGGCCCGGCCCCAGGAAAACGAGGTCTCCGCTTTGGGGGCCTCGACTCTTCTTCCTGGCCGGTGGCGGGGAACAGCGCCTCCCTCTCACCCCGTCTTTGTGCGGGGTGCCGGCGGCCATTGTGTCCGGGCGCGGAATGGAGGACCTGGCAATCCCCCAACGCCATGTCCAGGGCCTTTGGGGAATTCAAAGACAACCAGCGGTGTTTGTGGGGGGTCTCCAGAATACAGTCTCTCGGAAAGGCCCGGGGGTGGGCTTTCCGAAATCAGATCGCAGATCAGACGCCGTTTCCCCCTTCCGTGCTTAAGTACCTTAAAAGGGCACTTAAATAGAAAGAGAGAGAAAGAAAGAAGGGGGAGGATTACACTAAACCCACACCTCCGGGAGAGTTCTCCTGGCTCCCAGTAGGAGGCGGAGAGCCAAGGGGCGTGCTAGAGCGAGGGGGTTGGGCTCTCGGGTGGCTGGAGGCTGCGGAGCAGAGAGAGGGAGAGAGAGGCCGCCCTCGGTCTGGGCGATGGAGGAAGCAAGCAAGGGGGCAGGTTCCTAAGCTTCACAATTCCTGTGTCGCCTTCTGGGCTGCCTACCAGGTCGCATGATCCCTCCGGCCGGGGCTGGTTTTTTTGCCAGCCGCCGAGAGGCAGGCAGAGTTACCGGCAACCCAGCCACCACCTCCTCCCGACCTATGATACAAAAGATCTTCCGGGGGCTGCACCTGCTTGCTGTCGCCGGAGATAGATTTGAATGTAGGTGGGGGGGAGGAGGCTGCCAGTGGGGGTGACTTTTTGAGGAAGGCATTTCGGAGAAAAAGGGGTGGGTGGTTGTAGTAAAAAGAGGCTGATGAGACAATTCAAAGCTTGTTGGTCCTTTCAATTTGACTTCATTGAAGTCCCTTAGAACCTGGACTCAGACCTTCATAAGAGCCACAAAGAAACCAATTCTGGTACCTGGAGGAGGAATGGGATATTGTAAGGTAAATGACATGCATATTAAATTTTTCTCCTGAAGCTCTTTCTATCTCTTCAGAACCTTTTCCTGGCTTTGGATCCTGGAAGAGAGTCGCTAAACACAGAACAGACCCAGTGAGTGAGCAGGTGTTTTGGACAATGGACTGGTTGAGCCCATCTCTATTATAAAAATGTCTCAGAGCAACCGGGAGCTGGTGGTTGACTTTCTCTCCTACAAGCTTTCCCAGAAAGGATACAGCTGGAGTCAGTTTAGTGATGTCGAAGAGAACAGGACTGAGGCCCCAGAAGGAACTGAATCAGAGAGGGAGACCCCCAGTGCCATCAATGGCAACCCATCCTGGCACCTGGCGGATAGCCCCGCGGTAAATGGAGCCACTGGCCACAGCAGCAGTATGGATGCCCGGGAGGTGATCCCCATGGCAGCAGTGAAGCAAGCCCTGAGAGAGGCTGGCGATGAGTTTGAACTGCGGTACCGGCGGGCGTTCAGTGATCTAACATCGCAGCTTCATATAACCCCAGGGACAGCATATCAAAGCTTTGAACAGGTAGTGAATGAACTCTTCCGGGATGGGGTAAACTGGGGTCGCATCGTGGCCTTTTTCTCCTTCGGTGGAGCCCTGTGTGTGGAAAGCGTAGACAAGGAGATGCAGGTATTGGTGAGTCGGATCGCAAGTTGGATGGCCACCTATCTGAATGACCACCTAGAGCCTTGGATCCAGGACAACGGCGGCTGGGTAAGAACCACGCCCCTTGTCTGTCTCTTTGGAGAGCCCCAGATGCCCTTGTTGGTCCCTTTTCTGTTGCATGGCATGGTTGTTGAGAGTGTTGATTGTTCAGGGAAGCTGCCTGGCTCCGTTTGAACACAAGAGGTTAACTTTGAGAGATCTGCATCTTTCCTTCTGGCTATGCTTGTGGCCCCAGTTTCATAGTTTGTTCCAGTTTCTCAGCAAAGAAAAACATAGCCTGTGTGTTTACTTAGCTGAAAACCTGTGAGAGTGGCAAGTTCTCCCTGCCTTCTGCTGGCTCTCACGGAATGGGTCACCTTGGCTGAGAGTGAAGAACATAATACCTGGAGAACCGGAAGAGCTGGTACCCTCAGGCCCCTGTATACCTGTGTGCATGGTACTTAGACCATTTGCCCACGCAGGAGCCCCCGCTGACTTGGGTGACTGAGGATTATTTGATTTTGGAGAAGGGTGGTCTGTGCCAGCTGTGTCTGTGCTGTGCCCCTAAGTTCATTTTCCCCCAAAGTATGCAACTTTCTGCACGGTTGGCTTGTTTGGGCGCTCTTGCTGTGTCATATATTGAGCCCCAGGACTTTGCACCTCACTGCCCAGGGTCGGTTGGGGATCTCCAGCTGCTCTGCCTATTGCTTTTCTGGCCAGGGCCATGGGGCCTCTTTACTGGAACGCTGTTTGCTGGCAGAGCAAGAACTGGGTCTGTGAGGCTCCATAGGAAATTAAGATTTGGTGACAGACTGGATGTGGGTGTGAGTCCTGGCCCTGTCACTTAACTAGCCATGTGACCTTGGACCGGCTGGTTTACCTTCTGGAGCCTTAGTTTCTAACACAGAGAAAATGTGGCAGGCTCTCCTTGCTTAACAAGGAGACTCTTAGAGATAATGTGAGCAGTGAGTACCTTCTCCAGAGAATCCTTCTGCTGTCACCTAATCAGGGTGATGTGGAGGTGAGAACTTTACCAGTAGCCACTGTAGTAGGCAGTTTTCACCTTCGTAGTGAACTCCATTCCCAAATAGGGGAGCTCGGGGCTTATGAGAAGTATTCTGACCCCTCAGACTATGTCAAAAATGGACAAGCTGTAGAAAATAAGCCATCAAATAAGCCATCTATTGAAGGAAGTGAGGTGGAAGGGGCCATGCACCATGGACTCGGGAATGTCAAGAATTTAGTTGTCCATAGGCTGGGCCTAGGGCGGGGCAAGCACTTCGCTTTTACCACCGAGCAAGAGACCTTCTGGGTTTGCCCTGAAACTCCATCCTGTCTCTAGTTTCCCATTTCTTTGAAACTTCACCCCCACTCTTCCCTTCCAGTAGCTCTTGTAAAGGCAAAAAGGTCACTTGTCAGTAGAGGTCAGATGATCAGGGTAGAGCTGACTGAGGTAAAGGTGGGCTCCTTTGAGCTAAGGATTGCCAGACTCGAAAGCCAGTCTGTAAATGAACTCCCTGGGGAGATAAATGATTAAATAGTTCCTCTTGGTTTGTTCAGTGACCTCTTCTATTCATTCTCTCTTGCTTTGATTCTCTTTTGGGGCAAATATTTATTCAGCTGATTACAGGAAGAACAGGATTCCTGCCCTTCAGACACACCCTCTAAAGCATCTCCAAGTAAACCTGGGCCCTTTGACTCTATCACTTGCTGACTGTCTTTAGTGGTCCTAATACCAGGTAGGCTCTTGCCAGCTTTAAACAGTAGGTAGATGGAAGAGGTACCTGCTAGGGCAGCCAACCTCTGCAGAGGCTGCTGGGACCTGAGAATTGCCAGCTGCCCCATATTGCATGTAATGTTCCAGTCACCTGGAAAAATGCTAAACCCATCTAAGGCAGCAGCTTGGGGCAGGTTCATTAGCTCTCATTGACTAAAATTCCACCCACTGCCGTCTCTTCACTCAAGAGTCTCCAGAGCCTGTTGGGCAGCATACCTGGTAGCTTGCCACTTTTGCTTGATGAGCAGAGAGAGGATGTGTGTGGAAGAGCCGGTTATGGCAGAACCATTTCTGGGCATGCATTCTTCTCCTGAGACCAGGGGGGTAAAGAACATTCCACTCAGCGTCATTTGAGCCTTGGTGGAAGATACCTGCCCATTTCCTCTTGGGTAAGCCCTCTGAGCTGCACAGATGCTGCTGCAGTGGTATCCCCAGATTTTCCTAGGGGTGCAGCTTGGAGGTCTTAGAGTTCAGGCAATTCACCAAGGGTATGCTCTGAATTTAGCAGAAAACTCAGCCTTTCCTAAGTACCTGGAGTACCTCTTGTGTTTCCACCATTGTTTAATCCTTTATTTAATGTAGTCAATTTCCTGAGCAGCTACTATAGGTCAAGCAATGTGCTAGGTGTTAGCTTAAGCTAGATACTATCTCTCCATCTTGGAAATACGTGGTCATTCATATGTTTCACACAGTGACTTTCCAAGGTAGGTGAATTTACTCCCAGGCTGTACTCAAAGCTCCAGTGGCTAAATGACTAAATTCAAATGTCTTTCAGCCAGCTAAGTGTCTGAGTGAAAAATTTAAATTGAAATTGGCCTCATTTCAGAGTCTAAACCCTTTCCATCCATACCTTGTTCAGGAAGTAATAATCCAGATAGACTAACATAGAAAACCAAGGCTGAGAAAAACGTGCCTGTAGAAGGTGCTCTTTCCATGTTGCAGTTGTGGCATTCATTGTTCAGGCATCTGAGAACAGTGCCTTTATCATCAGTAGCAGGTTCCCAAATATGTGGGAACCTCAGATTGTGTGTGCAGGGAGATGGCCTTCCCCAGAGTCTCTGTTAATTGTGGGGTGATGCCCTAAGGATTGGAACTGAAGCCTCTGGCCATACTGCTGCCTGACTCACTTAGCAAAATGCTGAACCTGTTGTCTGTGTCTTCTGTCTTTCCCACCTGTAAAATGGAGTAATGATACCCAGCTGCCTGAATAAAAGCCCTTCCCTAACCTTAATTGTAGGGTGGACAAAGGGTGGACATACTTCTCCAAGGAAGCTTCCTCCCTCAAGGTTCTGAACTTTGCCCCCTGGAGTTACTTTTTAAGAAATTAAGCCAATTCACTGGGACCTAGCCCCCAGTAGATGAAACTATTTGGGGGTGGGGTTTCACTTTGAGTGTGGGTAAGGCCCCCCAGATGGGCCATGTCACTTTGGTATAGCCAGTTCTGAAGATTTCCTTTTGCTCAATGAAAACACCATTGTTAGGAGCAGTGAATGAGCCATAGCCAGGAGAAAACCTAGTTTGGCCATTTCCAAGCTGCAGATCTCTTCTTACCTACTCGGACTTCTTCAGTGCAACACAGATATGGATATTTGCTTACTTTAAGCACTTCAGCTCCATTTGCAAATTTGGCAGTTCTGTGGTTTTCTTGGGGGAAGTCCCATCAGAAATCCCAACACAGAAATTTTTAGTAATCTCATTCAGGTCTTCAAATGAAGTAGAAGTGTCTCGGGGGCTCCCCCTTGGAACACCCACTTCTTCTCGGTGTCCTTTTTTAGGTGGTTCTTAAAACTCTTTTGCCATCACAGGATTTTCCAGACTCCCTAAAGCAATAACCCCAGCAGCCATATGGAACTCTTCATTTTCTGCCTGAAAATTACCCAGGTAGTTTTCAGGGGGCCCCAGTGGAACCTGGAGGAGTTTCTTGACTTTCTTGTGGGTAACCACCAATTTTGTTTGGGCTGTGTGAAGCTGTGTTGTTAGTTGACCCCTTCTCCCAACAGACTTTTGTCCTAAGGCCAGTGGACTTGGGTATCTTTCTCGTGTGCCCAACCTCTTAGTTTTTCCCCAGCCATTAGCCTACCATCACGGGGCTTGCTTTGCACTTGTTGCTGTGTCTAGATTTAGTGTACTTAGATGTAAGGGTAATCTCCAGTGAAATGCTCTTCAACAGAAAGGCCATCTTCAACAGCCTTAGTCTGTCAAGATCTCTGTCCCCATTCCCAGCCTTCAGCCTAAATATGCAGGGTCCTCTTTTCTTGAAGGAAGCTGCTCTGGATTCTCTATTGTCTCTGCAGCCCACAATCTGTCTTCCCCACTCCCATTGGGCATCTAGTGATAGACAGTCCTCTGAGCCTTTGTTTCACCTAGGGAAAAAAAGGCCCAGATGAATTGACACCAGCTTGATACTCACCATTTATATATGATCCCCAGCCCTTTGCATAAGGGAAAAGAAGGAACTGGTAGTTTAAATTGGTGCAGGCATTTATAACAGCTGTACTCTCAGAGTCCATGGTCATCTCAGCCCAGAGCACTAATCTTGAGCGCAGTAGTCACCTCTGAAAGAGATATTGAGTATCTGAGGAAAGGACCTAATCAAATCAGAGTAATAATGGGAGGAACCTCTTCTACCAATTATTGAAACCCCCCCACACACACACACTCTGCTAGGTACTGAGAAAAAACAAAACAAAGTTTTTGCCTCAAATAGCACATTCTTAGACAGACAAATCTACATAATGGAGGCTGGGACTCAGTCTTAAAATGCTTGCTATGCTAACATAAGAATCTGAATTTGGCTGGGCTATGGTGGCGTTTAATCCCAGCGTTTGGGAGGCAGAGGCAGGGGGATCTCTGTGAGTTCAAGGCCAGCCTGGTCTACGGAGTGAGTTCCAGAATAGTCAGCGCTGTTATACCGAAAAACTCTGTCTTGAAAAACAACAAAAAGACTCTGAGTTTGATCACCAAAATCCATGTTTTTTTGTTTTTTTTTAAAAGAAAATGCCAAGCGGGCTGGAGAGATGGCTCAGCGGTTAAGAGCATTGCCTGCTCTTCCAAAGGTCCTGAGTTCAATTCCCAGCAACCACATGGGGGCTTACAACCAACTGTGATGAGGTCTGGTGCCCTCTTCTGGCCTGCAGGCATATACACAGACAGAATATTGTATACATAATAAATAAATAAATATTTTAAAAAATAAAAACAAAAAAGAAAAGAAAATGCCAAGCACAGTGGTGTGCTTTCAATCCCAAAGCTGTAAGGCAGAGACAAGGGGATTTCTGGAGCCTGCTGACCTGCCACCCTTGCCTGATGAATTAGTTCCAGGCCAATGGGGTAGATAGCTCCTGAGGAACAATATCCAGGACTAGCCTCTGACCTCCATATGCATGTACATATATGTGCAAGCTAAAGTGAATACACACATACATACACGATTGCATAATGACATTTTTGTCAACGATGGACAGTGTATACCACAGCAATTCCATGATATTATATGGTCTGGGGGCTGGAGAGATGGGTCAGTGTTTTAAGAGCTCTTGCTGTTCTTCTAGAAAACCCAAGTTTAGTTTCCAGTATTTGTGTGTGTGTTATGCATCAGCTGATAGTAAGTACTTTGAAGAAAATAAGATTGGTTTATAGAGAATGCCTAGCAAGGCAGGATGGGACGGCACTTTAAAAAGGTTGATCAAAGGGCCTGGCAAGGTGGTTTAGTTTATAAAGGTGCATGCTGTCAAGCCTGCTGTCCTGAGTTAGATCCCTGGTTCCCACTCGGTGGAAGAGAAGAACTATCTTCTGCAAGTTGTAGTCTGACCTCCATATATGTCCATGGTGTACTTCTCCCCCAGTAAATAAATTAAAAGAGTGATCAAAAAAGTGAACAGCCAAGATGTAGGGAAATGAAAAAAAACTCAGCCCTTACCTGTCGTTTCTTTGGCTAGAATATGAATTATCTTGACATAAGACAAATTAAGAGGAGGAAAAAAACATTTTGATAACCCATGTGTGCACAAGAACCAATGTCAAGTAATGGTTAGATGCATGATTGAGGTTTAGCATCCTGAACTACAGAAAGGAAGAGGAGGCCGAGTGGTTGCACACACCTTTAATCCCAGCACCCAGGAAGCAGAGACGGGCAGAGATCTTTGAGTTTGAGGCCAACTAGGGTGACATGGTGAGACCTTGTCTCAAACTAATAAGTAAGTAAATAAGTAAATGGAAGGGAGGAATAGGGCTTTGGGATTAATATGGTGACCATCCACATTTAAGAGGCTTGGCTGCATATTATCATGAGTAAATTTTGCTGTTCAGATAAAGTATCTCAGGTAATAGGATCTGTAGAACAGACCAACTGATACAAATTTTTTTTTTCCTTTGGTTTTTCGAGACAGGGTTTCTCTGTAGTTTTAAAGCCTGTCCTGGAACTAGCTCTTATAGACCAGGCTAGCCTGGAACTCACAGAGATCCACCTGCCTCTGCCTCCCAAGTGCTGGGATTGAAGGCGTGTGCCACCACCACCCGGTTTACAAATACTTTTGTAACGTGTCTCTTTATAAATGCTTCTTTTTTTAAAAAAAAATTTATTTATTATGTATACAATATTCTGTCTGTGTGTATGTCTGCAGGTCAGAAGAGGGCACCAGACCTCATTACAGATGGTTGTGAGCCACCATGTGGTTGCTGGGAATTGAACTCAGGACCTTTGGAAGAGCAGGCAATGCTCTTAACCTCAGCCATCTCTTTGGCCCCTACAAATGCTTCTTTTATAGAAAGCAGCTTTTCAAGGTTACTCCTGTGTGTCTCTGAGTGTGGATTTCTTTGACTAAAAAGCTTCAAGTATGCCAAATACACATGTTCTGGTCTTCCACAGGCATGTTCTTGGAATACTGTTTCTAGAGCTCCAACAGAGGATATTACCTGGAGGTGGTATTTGAGAAGATCTGAAGGATAGGAGATGGCTCACTGTGTGGGTCCATATAGGGAGGGTTTTTTGTTGTTGTTGTTGTTTGTTTTTCGAGACAGGGTTTCTTTGTAGCTTTGGAGCCTGTCCTGGAACTAGTTCTTGTAGACCAGGCTGGCCTCGAACTCACAGAGATCCGCCTGCCTCTGTTTCCTGAGTGCTGGGATTAAAGGCATGCATCACCACCGCGCAGCTGGCTCATAGAGCGAGCTTTTCAAGCAGAAGAGTGTACTGAGGAGGAGAGATGCTTGGCATTTTCAGGAATGGCAGAGGTCAGTTTGGCTTAAGCAGCAGGGAACAGAGAGACTTTTTTTTGTTTTATTTTGTTTTTGTCCTCTATCTACCAAGGAGATGAAAGTGATAAAAGCTGAGGGGAGTTTGGGGACTGACTGCTGAGCACGTAGAGCATTACAAGGCAGCTTGAGGCTTTGGTTTGGAATGAGAGAGACGTCAAGAGTAGGTTTGGAGCAGGGAAGTGATGATCAGAGTTCTGTAAGGGTGGAAGCAGGTCTTCACTTTGAGAAGAAGCTGGTGGCACTGGCGGGTGAAAAGGCTTCTTAGCTTTAAATGGCTGTAGAGCTCATGAGAGGAGACTCAAGAGGAGACCAGCTTTGCACATGGTGTATTGGCTGTTCCAGCTAGCTACATTGGAAGCCATGTTGTTTTTGCTGTTTGGAGAATCTAGATAAATGAGGACTGAAAATATTGTTAGGCTGGACATTGTGGTACATGGCTATAATCCGAGCATTTGGGAGGTTGAGCAAAAAGATTGATTTGGATCTGAGGATAGTCCAGACTACATCTTAAATTCAAGGCCAGCCTGGACTATAGAGTAATTAAGCCCATGCTTAAATAAATGACCAAATTCTCTCTTTTCAGAAATACTTCTCTTCAAATACACTTTACAGATGGCCCTCCTTTATTCTTCTCTGTTTTTGTCTGAAAAACTGCAGCTTGTTTGAGTTAAAATCATAACCCAATCTCTTTTGACCTTCCTGAATCTTGAGCACAATGATAAAACATTGGGGTTTTCCTGGGATATGGAGGGCCTGACCCCGTTTGATGTAATATTTTTATTATGTGTACCATGGAACTCTTGGCTCATTCTCAAAGTTCCCATTCTCCCTTTTCTTTTTCTTTTTCTTTTTTTTTTTTTTTTTTGGTTTTTCGAGACAGGGTTTCTCTGTGGCTTTGGAGCCTGTCCTGGAACTAGCTCTTGTAGACCAGGCTGGTCTCGAACTCACAAAGATCCGCCTGCCTCTGCCTCCCGAGTGCTGGGATTAAAGGCGTGCGCCACCACCGCCCGGCTCTCCCTTTTCTTTATAGTCACCCAATAACGCATTCTCACGGCAGCCTTCTGTCACAGTATGAGCTTTAATGTCTATGTGCCCTCGTGATCCAACATCTCCATGGTCTTAGGGTAAGGATCCAGACATACTCTCTTAACTCTACATATTCAATATGTCACCAAATCATTTTAGCCCCAGACTTTAGTTTCTCCCTCAGGATGGGATCTTGAAATTGACATTCTGATTCTCATGCCTGCAACCCTATCATAGATTTTACCAAGAATGCTATTCCAAAATGTTACTTTAGGCTGATTCTTTCCTGTCCAGCACACAGTATCATCACAGGGTAATTTGTCGCTTCCCCACAAAATAGGTAGGACTCTATGCACACAGTCCAACTTACAAAGTGCTTGGCATATCTACCTTGTCTTTGTGATACCTTTAGCCATGCAGATTGGTGATCGGGATAGTGCCATCTCCTTATCACAGGAGCAGGCAGGCCCAGAGATGTAGTGGCTTCACTAGTCACCTGCTATGTGCCCTGGACTTGTTGGAAGGTTCAGAAAGGCAGTTGTTGGCCTAACGTGCTCAGAATGGTCACAATCATCCAGGCGGTACTGCCATGATGTTTGGGCTCCGTCAGTCTCTGTTTTCATAGAGAGAAGCCACCTTTGGGACCTTGTACTGCTTAGTTTTATCCCCAGTGAGTCTCAGGCCAGGCCTACTCTGGCTCTAAGCTACGGAGTTCTCTGGATAGAGAGCAGAGTTCCCCTCGGAACTGGAGCTTTTTCTCTTGCTCTTCAGGAAATGCCATTGCAATGACTTCCATAGACTGCTTCCTGTCCCGGCCCAGCAGCCGGATTCCTGCCGCAGAGTGTGGAAACTGGAAAGTAATGTCCCAAGAGGTGTGCCCCCCTACTTTTTGTATGTCCCTCCCTTTCCTCTTTCAGTCACTTTCTCTGCTCTCGTTCCCTCCCCCCTTCTCCAGGTCTCTCCTTCCAGCCTGCCCTCTTCCCTTAGGACTGGGGTGCCTTTCTGGTATTCTGTCACTGATGCTAGGCTGTGGGTCAGTCCGACGGAACTCCTGGCTTGTCTCCTTAACTTTGTCACTTCTAACATTCCTTAGAGGGGCATTAAAGCTGTCACTTGGAATACCCGGTGTCATTCATGAACTGACTTCTCCCAGGGAGTCCTACCCACTCAGAATAGGACAGAGATTTCTAAGAGAGGTATCAACGGTTCTGCACTTAAAATCCTGTCTCTTGGAGATTGATGTCAGTGTTGAGTGACAGGGCTTGCCACCCCTTCCCAAGTCACCTTTCAGGAGGAAGCTGGAAGGTTGCGAACCTTGTTGGACAGTCATCTGAGGAATGGGAACTGGCCTGGGAGGAGATTGGAATGCACTCAACTATGCCTCAGATCCTTTGTTCCAACTCTTGAAAGGGAAACATTCCCCTCCCTCCACCCTGGCCACACACATGTGCCTTTGTTCCCCTAGTCAGAGTCAGGCAGCGCCTGGAACACAACCACTGGGAACACAGTGTCCCTTCTGAGGAACCTGACGCGCCTCCCCAGAGGCTGGCCCCTGGTCAGTGGGACTGGGATTTAGGAGCCCAGCCTCATGCCCTTTTTACAGAAGACTCTCCCACGGGCTAACAGCTTCCCTACAGGCAGATGTCCCGGCACGTCTGTGGAATTATTTCATGGGATGCCCATGTCCCAGCACTAAGCCCCTCCCTCTTATTCCGCTTGGTGATTAATATTATTGTTAACATTGCTATTAATAGCACCTAACATTTATTGAATGCTTACTCTGCCAGGCATTGTTCAGTGTGTGCTACAAGTACTAATTGATTCCATTCTTACGGCAGCACTCGATGAAGTAGGCACTATTATTAGCCCCTTTTCACAACTGAGGCACAGGAGTGAAGCAGCTTGTTTGAAGGAGCAGTTAATGCTGGGCAAGGCCTGGGAGGGATGCTTCTACCTGTGCTTTGAAGGGGTGTACCGGGTCAACCTTACTAAAGCTTAGACTGTTTGTTAAAACAGCCTATAAAGTAAGTAGCATCTTCATTTTATGGTCAAGAAAACCAAGGCTGAAAGAAAAATGATATTGCTAAGGCCTCGCAGGCCAGTGCCAGGAAGAGCTGGGATTCCAACTCAGTGTGTTCAGCTTCCAAAACTGTACCGCTGTAGTAGTCAACAACTTAGAGACAATTCCTTTTATGTACATGGTAGTGTTTTCTAATGTCCCAAACCTTTTTGTTCATATTTCCAGGTAAGATAAGTACTTTCAGTCTCATTTCTAGGGAGGAAATTAAAGAAATACCTGTCAGACTTAGATTGCCATTTGACCTGGAGTTTATTTTGTTTGGAAAGGAGGTGGCTTTTTGAGAGTCTCATGTCTTCCAGGCTGGCCTCAAATTCATTATATGTTGCTGAGGACCTTGAACTCCTGATCCTCTATCCTACTCTTCCTGGGATTATAGGGATGCCCCACCATGCCCTGCTCTTGTGTCTGACCTTTACCCTAGTGTCACTAGTGCTACCTGCCTCTTCTAAAGCTGGATTCATTTAGTTTAATCACTAAATGTTGTAAATAGGGGAGGGGTGCGGTTTGTAGGTTCCCAGCGCCTGGCTCCCAGCCCCCAGCCGCTGGCCCGCTCAGCTGCTGGTTGCTTGCTTATGCCCGAAATTTAAACTCTGCCTGGCTCATTATCTCCAGCCTTTTCTTGGCTAGCTCTCACATCTAAACTAACCCATTATAAAAGTCTGTGTGTCACCACAAGGTGGTGACTTACCAGACCGTTTCTAAGGTATGTCCATCTTCTGTGGGAGCCTCATGGCGACTGGCTCACTTCCTTTTTTCTCCTCAGAACTTCCGTTCTGTCTACTCCGCCCACCTAAGGGCTGACCTATCTTATAAGTCAGGCAGCTCTTTATTCAACCAATAAGAGTAATACAAAATACACGAGAACACTCCCACATCAACTAAATGTTAATGAATGCCTTAGATGGGAACACTGTGGCTATGGTGGTAAGACTACATGACTCCTGTTGGTGGTCTTTCTCAATGCTTCACACCTTGGAACTGGCTAGTGTGTTTCTTGCCATTTGAATCAGTGTATGTGATCATCTATCTGTCCCTCAGCTCCCAGACAAGCCAGGCAGGGCTCATTGGAGTTCGTGTGTTAGCTTTCTGTTGCTGGGACAGAATACTCTAGTCTAGACACAGCTTAAAGGATGAAAAGGTTGTTTTAGCTTACTGTTTCAGAGCTTTCGATTCATGACCCTTGACTCCATTATCTCATGATTTATGAGTAGTGAGGCAAACTTTATGCCCCACAAATGGTGAAGCAGAGGTTGCTTTCCTCATGGCAGCAAGGAAGCAAGAGGTACGAGAGAGGACACTAGGAAAAGAAGGCACCCATCACTGTACACCTCCAGTGATTTACTTCCCTCCAGCATTTTTTCTCATTGCCCAGTAGTCCTTTAAATTACGAATCTGAGCCAGGCTAGGCAGTGATGGTCCATGCCTTTAATCTCAGCACTCAGGAGGCAGAGGCAGGAGGATCTCTGTGAGTTTGAGCCAGCATGGTCTACAAAGCTATCCAGGACAGCCAGGGCTACAGAGAGAAACCCTTTCTTCAAAATAAAACAAGACAAACAAAAATTTTGAATCTGCTCTTTAGTGGATGAGAAGAGTCTGGGAGAGCTGTCCTGCCAATGTCAGGTTGAGCAAACCTCTTTAGCCCCTCTTTCCCTTCAAGTCTCTGAATAAAATGGTTTGATCCCAGTCAGTCATTTTCCCCTGCCCTCATGATCCACTCACCTTCCAGAAGATCCTGCTTCTGAACACTATTGTGTTAAGGACCAAGTCTTTTAACACATGAGATTAGGGGGGTGGTCTTTTTGGTTTGAGATAGAGTTTCACTATGTAGTCCAAGCTAACTTGGAACTTACTGCAGTCCTCCTTCTGTCTGGAAAGTACTGGGATTACATTCATATGCCACTGTGTCCAGTTAACATATAAGCTTTTGAAGGCTATTTCAGAGCCACACTAAAACACTATTTATTCATCTTTTAATAAACCTGTAGACATAGCTTGACTTTGTCTTTAATGTGAAGCGACCCAGTTCTCAAATCCATAAACCTGAGAGGATAATGCCAACCTTACCAGAGTAAGCAAGACATAAATGAGAGCGAATGCATGAGTGTTGTTGGGGATAATAACAGGTGTTGTGTGTGGAGTGCTTGCTTGCTGTATGCCAGGTGCTGTGTTTATGCCCTTGACATAATCATCTTATTTGGTCTCCACGACTGCTCCGATGTGAAGCGGGTACATCCAGGACTCAGAGACCTCCATAGTAACACATCCTCTAAGAGGCAGAGCACAGTCTGACAATATGCCTTGTGCCAAAGTCTATCCTTGTGCCACTGTGTTGTTGCTTTTTCTGCAGACCTGGACTGGTTTATTTTATCCTGAGTACCTGGCACAGTGCCCAGGCTTTGGCAGGGGATTGGCTAGGGTCTGTTCAGTGAACATGAGGGTTGTTACTACTAGATGTAGTACTACATTGTCAGTCCCTGAGGAAGCAAATACATCTGAATCAGGAGTAGGCCCCAAACACTTAGTGACTGGCTTGTGCCAAATCGGTGGTGTAGACTCAAAGTGGAAGAGGCCAGACCACTGATTACATCCTACAGGTGACCTGGGCCTCTGCCAAATGGTCCCATTTTTACCATCACTACCCATTAGATTACTTGGCCCAGAGGCCTCCACCCTCAGTCCGCGTTGTCACCTTCTACCTGGCCCCAGGCCAGCTGAATTTCCAGTACAGACTCTTCCCCTCCCCTCGTGCAAAGCATTAGGGTGGGGAAAGTCACTGGGGGCTTCATAACCATAGTTTTGTGTGCTGAGGTCTACATTCCCTCATCTGTAAAATGAAGATAGTGGTAATGGGTCTCTTCTTCCAAGGCTCCGTGTTTTTCCTCTGTTGGGAGTCACTCTGCCTGCCTCAGGTCTGATTAGAACTCTGCTTTTATCATTGAGATTTCAATGTTTCAAGCCTCCCCAGAGGCCACCCCTGTTTACATGTTTACTGTCCAATTCAGAGAAACTTAAACTCCCAGAGTATACAGCCTTTGTGCGCAAAGTTTTCCCTTCATTACCAGCATCTAGCAGAATATTTGGAACTAGGTGACATTTGGCCAGCAGTTTTTGAGAGACTGACTTGTAGCGTAGACCTATTAAATAGCCTTCTGCCTGACATACAGTAGACTCAGTCAGTTTTAGATGCTATCACCTGTGAAGAAGACGTGGAGCATCTTTTTTTGCTTCTTCCTACCGTGGAAGCTAGGGTTTGGACCCAGGACCTTAAGCATGCTGCGCATGTGTTCTTCCCTAAGCCTATAGTCTCAGCCACTCCTGCCTGTTCTGACAGGGTCTCATCTCTGTGGAGCCCAGCTGGTTCTGAACTCAGTCCTCCTGTGACACACTCCCATGAGCTGGGGTTATATGCTTGTACTACCACACCCAGCTCGGTGAGAGCTTTAAATGGGTGAAAGGAACGTGACTGGGCCAGGCTCAGTGGGCAAGAACCAGCCAGCCAGATTTGAAGGAAGATGCTGAGCTGTCACATCTTCTGAAGAGGATCTGGGCTGGTGAGAAAACTGGTCAGACAGAAGGAAGCAGAGACTGACTGTGGTGCAGGACTGGAGACATAGGGATGGGGGCAAATGATGGTAGTGATGGACTCTGGGAAGAGACCCAGAGCACCTGTGGGTGCAGTCAGGCCTCCAGTAACCCCTGGGAGAAAGAATCCCTTGCCAGCTGGGACTCAGCAGGAGGGAAGAGCCAAGGCACCTGGGACGTGCAGGTCAGGTAGGCCGCCCTGGTTGTTATTTGGGGCTCAAAGCCAGGTGCAGATTCAAAGGATTGATTGAAGCCTTTTGGCAACTCTAGCCTTTGTAGGGTAAACATCACCTGTCTCCTGCCACCTGCTGTGACTGTGCCAGCAAGGTACCCTGGCAGCCCCAAAGAGACCCAGCTTTCTTGCTGCCCTAGTAGAGCAAAACTGCCCTCCAGAGAGGCACCTACTTCTTTAGCTCCTTTGAAAGTCTCAGGTGACAATAAGGTGTCTTCTACTAAAGAGATCCTTCCCACTCCCACCCCAGGAAGGCAGAGGAGGGGCCCTGGGAGCCAGGACAGCTGGGCCAACTAGGGGGAGGGGTCAGCTTGAGAGCAGGTGCAGATTTCGAAGAGGGTGGGGCCTAAGGGGAAGTTAGGGATCTTGGTAGACTTCAGAACTTCCCTCCTCCTCCTCTAGCCACAGCTGGCTTCTGTAGGAACCTGATGACCTAGTTACAATGCTTAGAAATAGTTAGCTTAGCTTTCAGTTCATGGCTCTGTCATTCTCTCATCCTTGAGACTTCTTAGGTCTAAAAGGTTCACTGGCATTCCCCAGAACAGTTCCATGTGAAGGGCACACACCTTGTCACATGCAGAGGCTTGTGGCCCAAGGGAGGATCCAGTCAGTAAGGCTTCTTCATTGTTGTGCCTCCTGCCAAGCCCAGGGAGAAGTCTCTCAGTCCACTCCTTCCACTTCTCTCCAGGGGGCGGTGGATGGGCAGCCAGTAGAAACTACAAACTCCTTGAGGGACCAAAAGGAAAAAACTCTGTTGCCTTGAGCTTAAGTTGTCTCTTCTCCTCTCAGTAGAATGCTACTGGGATGGTGTGTCAGGACTGAGTCCTTGACTAGCTGGGCCACCCAGAGACCCCATTTCAAAACCTGAGGAAAATGGTTGAGACTACAGCTGGATGGATGAAAAAGGTTCTGGAGTCTCTGGAGACCTCCACCCTCTCTGGTAGCAGCTGGCCCTGGTATTTATGGTACGTGCCTTGCTAGTATCTCCTTGGGAGAAAAATCAGTGATCACTATTGAAGAGTTAGGTACATTAGGGTTGGAAATATAGCTCACTTGGGTTTGATAGGTCCTGGGTTTGATCCCTACCACTGCATTTAACAAGGCTTTGTGATACAGACCTGAAACTCAATAGTCAGGAGGATTTGAAGTTCAAGGTTATCTTTGACTGTGTAAGGAGTTCTAAACTAGCTTAGTCCTGCCTCAAACTAACAAAAAGTAATAATGAGTTGAGTATAGTAGCTGGGCATAGTAACTCCTACCTGTAATCCCAGCACTTGGGAGGCTAAGGCAAGAATGCCATCAAGGCTGGTCTGCATTGTAGAGTAAGACCCGTCTGAAAAACAAAAAAGGGCAGGTGAGGTGGCTTAATGGGTAGAGGCATTTGACACAAATTCTAATGACATGAGTTCAGTCTCCAGAACCCATGTGGTAGAGAGAGAACCCCTCCCCCCAAGTTGTCCTCTGACTCCATAGGCATGCTGCCCCCATTCCACTGTCCATACACAAAATAAATAATGAATAAATAAATAATTTACAAAAAACAGCAAAGAGATAATAACTTACAGTGCTTTTCTGGAAACACTCTGCTTAGTGGTTGAGATGCATGGAGCCTAGCATACAGAACTACTCACTCAGCATGACAGCTATGGCTATTACTGTTATCTCATTCCCATCACAGATAATCGGGTAAAGTTACTTCTTGGAGCTACCTCTACTTTTTGTTTGTTTGTTTGTTTGAGAGATGAGGTTGCCCTATGTAACCATGACTGGCCCAGAACTCACTATATAGACCAGGCTGGCCTCAAAGTCATAGAGATCTCTCTGTCTCTGCATGCTAAGGTTAAAGAAATTTTCTGTGTTTGATTTTTTTTTTGTTTTGTTTTGTTTTTCGAGACAGGGTTTCTCTGTAGCTTTGGAGTCTGTCCTGGAACTAGCTCTTGTAGCCCAGGCTGGCCTTGAACTCACAGAGATCTGCCCACCTCTGCTTCCCGAGTGCTGGGATTAAAGTCTTGCGCCGCCACCACCACGCGGCTTAAAGAAGCTTTTTGAGAGTTTCATGTTTGGTCTAGCCTTTGGCCCAAGAATTAGGAAGTCAAGGACCTTGACTTAAAAGCTTATCCCCACCTCCCCCACCAGGGCCTCAAGTCAGAACTTGTACACAGCTTGACATCAATCATGTTGTTGACTTGGCATTTGGCAATGTGGTATATCTTCTCTAATCTTTGCCAAGGTTCTCCAAGATGGAAGACCTCTCCATATTTAATGACTAGAAGATTTATGAGTTGAACATTTAAAGTGTATAGGAACATGCCTAGCACACAGTGGATGCTTCCATATCTGTATAACTAAACTATATGATGTGTTATGGGTACTTTGGAACTTTTCTGGGGTGGCCTCATTTCTTGTTTGTTCAGTGACTATAAGCTCTGCCTGTCGCCTCATGCTGAAGAAAGATAAACACCCACTTTGCCTCCCTCCCAGGCCAGCAGGGAGGCCCAGGAGTGATAAGTGAGAAAGCACTTTGAGAACTGTAACACTTGGTCTTGTTGATCCTCCTTGCTACGGCCACAGCCATAGCTGTAGTATTCATTCAGTCACTGAACCAGCAAGCATTTGAAAAAAGAAAGATAGAAACCTTAACAACATTTTCCTATTTTCTTGAGTTTGGACAAGCTTTCTTCTCTAAGCCAAGACATCTATAAAGGGGAAATAGTTCTTTCTAGACAGGGGTGTGTATGGGTGGTAACTAAGAAGGAAGCTCTGAGTTTGTTGAGCACAGGATCGTCTTACTCACTCTCACCAGCTGCCATTGGGCCCACCACTTAGTGGTTAAGTATCTAATGGCCAGGTTAACAGACATTCCTAAAGATGGCTGGTATATGTAGAGCACCCGATACACTGCCTAGTGCAGAGAATAAGCTCACCAAATTCTTTCACTGTATGGCTGGTCAGTCCCTGATTTAGCTACTGGTTGCCTTCACCATGAAGTTACCAGGTAAGCTCACACTGTTGAATGTGACTCAAATGGAAAGTAGAAATGGATATTGGCTCCTAACCCTAGGATGTCCTTGCTTGCCCAGGTAGGGTATTTGTAGACACTTTGACCCAACCCAGAGCAATGCCACTTACATAAAAAACCCAGGGCAAGAACGCCTCATCTCATACTCACCTCTGATTCAGAACAAGAATAACCACCCCTTGTTCTACCCATTACTCTCTTTACTCTCAGCACCCACATTCAGATGGAACCCTTGTAGGTACACTGCTAGGGAAGTCTTTAGAGAGTCACTCAGTAGTGACCCTTTGTGACCGCGTACAGGGAGGAAGCCCAAGTCTAGGGTTCTGGGTCTCCTGGGACTGGGACAAGCAGCAGGTGCAGATATGAGGCCCCAGGATGGTGGCTGAGTGGTGAAACTGAAAGGTGTATAGGATCAGACAGAGTCCATCCTGCCTGCTTGTCCATGCAGGTGGACTGCATCTGGAACTCCTCCTGGGTCTGAATTGGTGTAGAAGATAGGGTTCAGTATTAGTACTCTAAGTTTCAATAAGAGAAGTGTGTGGAAGGCCAGAGCCTGCAGTTGACATCTAACTCTTTGAGCCCTTTAGGATGAAAGAAAGGCCACTTTGTTGGGCTTCTCAGTATTTGCCTTGGGAAGGATCCAAGGATAATAACCTAATGACCGTATCTTCTTTTGTGTGAGCTCTGTCCTTTGTAGCATTTTGCTAAGTCTTTTTATTTTATTTCTGTTTTATTTCATCATCATTATGATTATCAACATCATTATTGTGTGTTTAAACATGTGTGCCACAGGAAGTGTGCCAAGGCCAGAGGACAGCTTTTTAAGTCAGTTCTCTATCTCTGTGTGAGTTTGGGGGATCGAACACTTTCATGGGGGTTATCAGACTTGTATGACAAGTAAGTTCTTCTTGGTTTTGGAGAGAGAGTCTCACAGTGTACCTCTGACTGTCCTAGAACTTGCTTTTACACCTCATTGGCCTCAAACTCAGAGATCCACCAGCTTCTGCCTCCAGAGTGCTGGGATTAAAGAAATCATCATGCCCTGCCTTGTGGCAAGCAATTTTACCTGCTAAGCCATCTCTCTGATCCCTTGTACTAGATCTTTTGTGAGAAGTAAGTTACTTTAGTTGGAAGCAAGACTGTAGGATTGCAGTTTCGGGTTTTAATCTGGGCATCATCACATACCTGCTGTTGGACAATAGCTGTATTTCTTTTTTTCTTCCTGTATATTATATATTTGTGTGTATATACTTGCCTATGTAGTGTGTGCAAATGTTAAGGAAGCAAGAGAAGCCAGAGATTAGCTTCAGCTATCTTACTCTGTCATTCTCCACTTTACTTTTTTTGTTTTAGTTTTTTTTGTTGTTGTTTTGTTTTGTTTGAAGACAGGATTTCTCTCCTGGAACTCACTTTGTAGACCAGGCTGGCCTCAAACTCACAGAGATCCACTGCCTACCTCTGCCTCCAGAGTGCTGGGATTAAAGGTGTTTGCCACCACCACCCAGCCACTTTACTTATTTATTTGTTTATTTATTTTGAAGCATAGTTTCTTGCTGCTTAGTCTAAACAGCTGGCCATTGAACCCCAGGGACCTGCCTGTCTCCATCTATCAAGTAGTATTTTTACAAGTACATACCACCACACCTGGCTTTTCACATGAGTGCCAGGAATTGAACTCAGGTCAAGATATACTATCTCAAAAACTAAACAAACAGAAAACATAAAACAAGCCAGCGGTGGTGGAGCGCGCCTTTAATCCCGGCACTCGGGAGGCAGAGGCAAGCGGATCTCTGTGAGTTTGAGGCCAGCCTTGTCTACTGAGCTAGTTCCAGGACCGCCAGGGCTACACAGAGAAACCCTGTCTCAAAAAAAACAAAAATAAATAAATAAAACAAAAAAACTCTCAAACCAAGAATGGCTCTTTTGACTTTACAGAGGAGGAAGAAAGCAAGGAGAAAGAAACGGAATGCAGAAATGTAGCTAGGAAGAAGTAAAGTCATGTTTTGAACCCAAGCAGTCTGTCTCAGAAGCCCTTTTGTCCTATTGGAGTGGGGGTGGGGGCACTAGCAAATGTTGCTGCTCTAGCTATTGTATCCAGCACTGCAGCTCTTTGATTTTGTTCTCTCTGCTGATTCTGAACTCAGTTAAAAAATAAAACAAAACAAAAAACTAGAAACCCATCCTAATCACCTCAGATCCCCAGAGACCAACATAGTACTCATTAATATTTGCTTAATGGTGGAGAATATTCCCTCTCTTCATTAATCAATCAGGAGCTCTTTATCGACCATTTCCTGTAGGCTAGCTCTGAACCAGATCCTGGGAGGCCTGCAGAATATAGTTCTGCCTCTGTGAACAGAAGAGTGCTAGACCGGGAGCATTCTAGTTCTCTCTGTCTCACTGTCTGTGTGTGTGTGTGTGTTTGTGTGTGTTGAGGGGGTTGTATTCCAGAGCTTTATGTCATTGGCAGAAACTACCGCAAGGGAGGCAGAAACAGTACAGGTGGCATTAGGGATGTTTTCTGAGGTAGGATTCTCACCCTTCCCTAAGTGGGCCACTCCCTCTACCAACAAAACAAGGTACCACAGATCCCCCTACCCTTTGACCAGGGCAGAAATCACTTCTATCTCCTCAGTCCTTCTGGATTTTTTGCTTATCTTTCTTGTCCAGTTTATGAGTATCTAGAAGGATAGGATAAAAGGAGATCACTTTTATCCCAGCAGGTACTAAGATAACTGTATACCAGAAACCAGAAATCAGAATCTGATTAAGATCTCACACATCCAAGGGCAGTGGTGGCACACGCCTTTAATCCCAGCATTTGGAAGGCAGCAGAGGCAGGCAGATCTCTGTGAGTTTGAGACCAGCAAGGTGTACAAAGCAAATTCTAGTACAGCCAGAGCTGTTACACAGAGAAACTCTGTCTCCAAAAAAATAAAAGATAGAGAAGAGAGATGAAGACCATAGAAAACTCACACCTGTAGCCAGGGTGCCTTTTTAGAACCTAAATTTGCCGGGCGGTGGTGGCGCACGCCTTTAATCCCAGCACTCGGGAGGCAGAGGCAGGCGGATCTTTGTGAGTTCGAGACCAGCCTGGTCTACAAGAGCTAGTTCCAGGACAGGCTCCAAAACTACAGAGAAACCCTGTCTCGAAAAACCAAAAAAAAAAAAAAAAAGAA
>JAQHUG010000271.1:1378364-1415125 GCA_028555095.1 Dicrostonyx torquatus | reverse complement strand
CCAGCCTGGACTACACAAGACTCTGTCTGAAAACAACAAAAAACTACAGAGAAACCCTGTCTCAAAACCAAAAAAAAAAAAAAAAAGAACCTAAATTCAAAGTGGGTGTGATGATCACATGCTTTATAATCTCATTTCTTGGGAGTTGGAAGTTCAACATTATCCTCTGCTACATAATGAGTTACAAGCCAGCCTGGACTACACAAGACTCTGTCTGAAAACAACAAAAACAAAACTAAAGCTACTAAGGATTAGTATAAGAATTAGTAGTGTTCTTTCAACCTACTTTTTGTTTGCTTTGTTTTGTTTTTCAGGACTGGGTTTCTCTGCATAGTCCAGACTCCCCTGGAACTTGCTCTGTAGCACAGGCTGGCTTTAAACTCAGATCTACCTACCTACCTCTGTCTGTGCTGGGATTAAAGGTGTGAGCCATATAGTCCAGTCAGCCTACCTTTTGAATGCTCATTAAGTATCAAGTGCTGTTCCCAGTAATTTGCAGTAGTCTTTTTTTCACATATATCATTTTTATTATGTATATGCATTATTGTGTGTATGCACATGCATTCCTATGAAAGTCAAAAGACAGAACCTCAGATATCAACCTCAGGATTGCTGTTTACCTCCTTTGAGATAGGTTTTGTCGTTTGCCTGCAGCTCTCCCAATTAGGCTAGGCTGTCTGGACAACAAACTCCAAGAAAGTGTCCACCTATTTCTGCTTCCCCAGCACTGGGGTTATAAGATTATACTTGATTAGTAAGTGACCCTACTTTGTTTTCAGTGAGGAAAAAGAGGTCCAGAGAGCTGAAATTACATGCTTAAGGTCCTTGGCTTGTGTAAGACAAAACCTAGATTTGGACCCAGATAGGTTCAAAACCAGGCTTCACTCTGTTGCAGAGTGTTTCATAATATATAGAAGGAGGGTTGGGGAAGCATCTTGGACTTCGAGTCTTGAGGGATGCGTACTGCCCTGCCAGCGGAGAAGGTGTGTCTGCAAAGGGATGCTCCAGAGCTTAGGGTTATTGCAGGCCTTTGCCAGAGGCATGTTTGAACTTAGCCATTCAGTATCCTCTGATTTCCTTTTACCCTCTCAGCTGCTTGTCAGGAGGTCTGTGAAGGTGACATCATCCAGCTGAATCAGCTGTTGCTGTAGACTTACAGGAACTGAAAGTCATTGCCCCTTCCTGCTTTGCAAGTCTCTCCAGGATGAAGTTAGGGCATGGGAGTTCCACCTGTCTACGGGGTCAGGACTAGAATTCATAGTGCTCAGTGTTTTAAGAGCGAAGAAAGGGCCACGTGGTAGTAGTGCATGCCTTTAATCCCAGCACTCAGGAGGCAGAAGCAGGCAAATTTCTGAGTTCAAGACTAGCTGGAGTTCCAGGGCTGCCAAGGCTACACAGAGAAATTATGTCTCCAAAAAGAGCTAAAAGGTAGGCCAGGTGTGGTGGCAATGCTTGATCTCTATGAGTTCCAGGCCAGCTTGGACTACATACATAACACGTTTCAGAACAGCTAGAACTGCATAGTAAAACCATGTTTGTTTTTGTTTTAGACAAGGTCTCTCTATATAGCCCTGGCTTTCTTGGAACTTGATATGTAGACCAGATTGGCCTTGAACTCTCAGAGATCTTCCTGTCTTTGCCTCCCAAGTGCTAGGATTCAAGGTTTGGGCCACCATACCTGGCTCTATTATTTATTTTGTGTTATATAATTTAAAAACAAAACAAAACCAGGTCTCTCCATGTAGCCCTTACTGACCTGGAACTCACTGTGTAGACCAGGTTAGCCTCAAATTCACAGAGATTCACCTTCCTCTCTCTGCCTCCCAAGTGCCTGATGAGACCGTTTATAAAATAAAACAAGCTGGGCAGTGATGGTACACACCTTTAATCCCAGCACTAGGAGGCAGAGGTGTATCTCTGTACATTCAAGTCAAGTCAGGTCTATAGAGTGAGTTTCAGGATAATCAGGTCTACACAGAGAAATCCTATCTCAAAAAAACATAAGTAAATAAATAAAGCGAAATTACTAAAAGGTGCCTTTCCTTCCTGAGCTGGGATTCTAGGTGTGTACTACCATGCCTGGTTTAAAAGTTCATTTTAGTGGGATAGGAGGAATATCAAGAAGGTTTTCTTTTCTGCCTTTATTTAACCCTGTGACTCTTGACCCTTCTCTCTTTGCCTAAGTCCTAAGTTTAGGCCAGCACTCTAGATGGGCAAACAAAATTTATTTGAAGATTTTGATTTTGAATTTAAGGCTTTTAGAGTTTGATCAGGAGAATTCAAATAAGCAAACTTGAATGCTTCAGAGTGGAGCTACACCACAGTGTCATCTGTTGGAGCTACCCCTTGGTCCAGTGATCAAAAAGAAAAAAATATTACTCAAAAAGAAAGAAGGGGGGACTAGAGAGCTATCTTAGCAGTTAAGAATGCTTCCTGCACTGGGTGGTGGTGACACACGCCTTTAATCTCAGCACTTGGGAGGCAGAAGCAAGCAGATTTCTGTGAGTTCTAGGCAGAGGCAAGTGGATCTCAATGAGTTCGAGGCCAGTCTGGTCTATAGAGTGAGCTATTATTATTGTTGTTGTTTTGTTTTTTGTTATCATTGTTGTTTTGTTTGTTTGTTTTTCAAGATAGGGTTTCTCTGTTTGGTTTTGAAACCTGTCCTGGAACTCACTCTGTAGACCAGAATGGCCTCGAACTCACAGAGATCTGCCTGCCTGTGTCTCCCAAGTGCTGGGATTAAAGGCGTGAGTCACCACTGCCTGCCTATTATCATTTTATTATTATTATGGTGACTCATACCTGTAATATCAGCACCTAGAAAACTAGGGCAGGAGAATTGCCACAAATTTAAGATTAGCCTGGGCTACATAGTGAATTCTAGGATAGACTTAACTGTAGTACATTAAGACTCTCAAAATCAAGTGGGGAGGGCACACAATAACAGCAATTAAGGATGAGTTACTTCTGTGACAGTAAAACAGCATAGGAACTTGCCTGTGACTTTGACTTGCTCCAGCTACGTTGATCCTGTATGTAAAGGAAATGTCATCAGGATATATGATTCCTTGGGTCAGTGGAGTATCACATGAGATACCACATTAGAAGCATTTAGAATTGGGTGCAATAGCATAAGCATGTAGTCCTGGCTATTGGAGAGGCCCAGGCAGGAGGATTGCATGATCTGATGCGATTGGGTGACCTAAGGAATATTCAGTGGGTATTAGTCCCTTTGATATGTTCTCAACAGGGGCGGGCCCATTGTATAAGCTTGGGTGAGGCTTTTGGGGATAGGTTGGCTTGGAACTGGACTTTGAAGCCTGGTTAGACTGTTGATTGGTGAAGTCTATTCAGTAGACTATTTGGAGGCTAGAGTCTGGTGATTTGCTATGTAACTTTTTCTTTATGTTTTTTATTTTTAAGATTAGCACACAGTATTAGCGATCATTAAGGCATCTCCAACAGTGTGTTTTAGTATATTCTTCTTCCCCTCATTGTTTTTGCTTTGTTTTGTTTTTCAAGACAGGGTTTCTATATACAGCCCTGGCTGTACTGGAACTAACTCTGTAGACCAGGCTGGCCTTGAACTCACAAAGATCCACCTGCCTCTGCCTCCCGAGTGCTGGGATTAAAAGTGTGCCCCACCACTGCCTGGCTCTTACCCTCATATGTAACCTTCCTACCTAGTCTTTTTTTTTTTCATGTCCCATGTGTTCTTTTGCCCACCACTCTTCTTTTTTGGCACCTACTATTATTTCTAGTTTTTTATGCTTTACCCACATTTACACCCATTTATACACATATACACAGTTGTATGGGCTAGGATTCATTTATGAGAGTGGAGTGTTTTTTTGTCTTATCTGAGTTTGTATCACTTTAATATTATAGTTTCCAGATTCATCCATTTCTTTGCAATGTTCATAATTTCACTTTTCTTTATGGCTGAATAAAATTCCATTGTATTCGTGTGTGTGTATATGGGAAGGGGAGTACAGCCAGAGGCATGTAGAAGAGTTCAGACTAAACTGGATCATGGCTAGGTGGGGGTGTCGAGAAAAGAAGTGAGGGGGCAAGAGAGGGCCCTAGAAGCCAAGAACAGAGGACCAAGAGAGTGCATGGTCTGTGTAGGACTGAGAAGCTGGGGGAAGGGAAGGGAAGAGAGGACTAGAGAGGTTTAGAGTAGGGGCAGTGCTTGGAGGAGCCTCAGGTTCTGAGCGAGCCTTGTCCTGGTTTTCTTTGGGACCTGATGTGTGTGTGTGTCTGTCTGTCTGTCTCACACACACCTCACATTTTCACTATCCATTCTTTTGTTGGTGGACATATAAGCTGGTTCCATTTTCGTGTTACTGTGAGTGGAGCAGCAGTGACTGTGGATATCCAAGGATCTCAGTGGTAGGATGTGGAGTCCTTTGGGCAGATGCCCAGAAGTAGTAGTGCTGGGTCATATGGTGGCTTTATTTTTAAATTTTTGAGAAACCTCCTATAATTTCCATAATGGCTATATTAGTTTGCATGCCACCATCAGTAAATAAGGGTTTCTCTCTCACATCATTGCCAGCATTTGTTGACAGATTTCTTGATGATTTTCTGTATAATCTTTAACAGGTGACTTTGTGTCTCAGAGCCTTGGATTTCTTCTCTGTAACATGTGGGTTCTGCTGGTACCCACCTTCCCAGGGTGTTGGAAGAACAGACAGGTGCCATAGTGGAACAACTGAGTAGACGCCCAGGTTGTGCTTTCTGCAGTGGAAATAGCCAGGCCAAAGACTAGGATTCCAGTAGACATTGCTTATTCCCTCCCTCACCGAGTCAAGGAAACCACATTCTCCACGGTCTCCCTGCTCTGCCCTGCTCCCTTCACACAGCAATGTGAGCCTTGTAAAATTTTAGGTCAAGCTGTTATTCCGTGACTCAAAATCTTCACTTACTTTCTCTCCACCCCCCTCTTGGTATATAGTCCAGACTGGCCTTGCAAGTCATCCTGCCTCAGCTTCCTGAATGCTGTGATTACAAGTATGTTATCAGCCCCCTCAACTATCCAGTGACTCTTTATTTATGAGATAAAAGCCAAAGTGTGTGTAGTGTAAGGGACCTTGGCAGGGCAGCAGTGACAAGATAAGTGTGCTAGTGTTCACTGATACTGGTCTCTAAGTGCCCACGCTCATTCCCTCACTTAGAACCAGTCCTGAGTTCCAACCCTCATGTCCCTGTGTGTGTACACATTACATTCCTGCAAGCACAGCTGATGACACAGTGACAATGGTATGTACCCAGGACATTTTGTAACAGGGAAGGACATTAACCACGGCTTTTGTGCTACCGAAGGTCACAAGGTTAAGAAAAAGCCAAGGGTATTTAGGCTGCCTTCCTCTCTCTAAAGTGAGTCATTTCCTGAGGGATGTTGGTCATTCATTCATCTGTTCATTAACAAGTACAGAGTTCCTTCTGTGTATCAGGCATTGAGCTAGAGGTTGAACAAATAATGTGAACATTCTCTTGTCATTCAACTGACATTCAGATTCTACATACATTAACATGTCAGGTAGTATTTAGGACCACAGGAAAAAAATAAGTCAAGGGAAAGAAGGATTGCTATTGTAGCCAGGGTAATCAAGAAGGCCTCTGATAAGGTTACCTTGGGCATGATTGAATGAGGTGTGCTCCATGCAAGTATTAGGAGAAAGAATATTGGAATAGAGGAAACAGCAAGTCAGAAACAACAACAACAAAAAGGTTCTAAATATGTTAATATCAGAGAGGCAAGGAGTGTCTGGAAATTGAGTCTGAGAAGTAACCTGCAACCAGGTCCTCCTGTAGAGCCACATAGAAGGTTGCTTTTATTCTGAGAACAGGCTGGAAGGCATAGAAGGTTTTGAGCCAAGAAGTGACCAGATCCTACTTAAATTTTAGGAGACTCTCTCTGGTCACTCTGGAGCAAGGGCCTCAACCTGTGGGTCACAACCCCTTTGAGGTCGATATCAGATATTACAGTTCATAAAACTAGCAAAATTGTAGTTATGAAGTAGCAACAAAAATAATTTTTTGGTTGGGTATCACCACAATGTGAGGAACTGTATTGAAGAGTTGCAACTTTTTTGTTTGTTTGTTTGTTTGTTTGTTTGTTTTTCGAAACAGGGTTTCTCTGTAGCTTTGGAGCCTGCGCTGGAACTAGCTCTATGTAGACCAGGCTGGACTCGAACTCACAGAGATCCGCCTGCCTCTGCCTCCTGAGTGCTGGGATTAAAGGCGTGCGCCACCACCGCCCGGCGAAGAGTTGCAACTTTAGGAAAATTGAGAACCACTGCTCTAGAGAATGAAGTACCCAGGCAAGAGCAGAATCAAGAGACCAGTGAGAAGTAAGAGGGTGATGGTAGTGACCTCTACCATGGTAGAAGTATGGCAAAAGTGGTGAGGAGTGGTCAGATGGTCAGTGGTTTTGATGGTATGGTGACTGGGTGGGAGGAAGGAGGAAAGAAAGAGGGTGCAGTATCTGAGTTCCTTCATGGGAGGAACCTGCTCCCATATAGGGAGCAGGAGAATATGCCATAGCAAATAATGATTTTCTGCTGGGGGTGGAGACTGAGTTGCTTGCGCTCAAGTGGCGGTTACTTGCTGTTTGGGCAAGTGTTTAACTTTACCAAGCTTCAGTTTCCTCAAATGTAAGACTTGCGCTTGAATTGTCAGCATTTGGGTGCTGTAAAAACTAACTGGGAGTAAATTGTGTGACAGACTAAGGGCACTGCCCGGCTCTGAATCAGAGAGTAGCACAGACTGGATGTTGGAAGGCAGAAGTCCCATGGCTTTAACAGGCTTCTGAAGGGCAGGCAGCGGGCTCCACCCCAACTCCACCATCCCTCAAGAAGCCCACCCTCCAAGAGACAGCTCAGACACCATCTGTCCAGCAGGGAAAAGCCACCGGGAGACAGCTTTCAAGGGAGCATTAGTTGGAGGAGCCCTCCCCAAGAAACCTAATCTCACTCTCAGCAGGTGATAATCCCAGCAGCCTCCCCTGTTATCTGAGCCCAGCCCACCCACTTCCTTCTCCACCCCCATCTTGCCACTGAGGCTCTCTTCCCCTTCCCACCACCTCCAGATTGCCATCCACAAACTTCTTAGCAGCTGGGAGACTAACAAGAGGCCCACATCTGATTGGATCCAACCCTTCACATAGACCGGGTCACCAGGGACTATAGGTACCACCTGTCCAGATCCCTCCCCAAGGTGCCACTTCCTGGGTGTGGAGCTTGATTCAGGCTGAAGCCAGCTGGAGCCAGGAACTCCCACTGTGGCCCAGCTGCTAGCCCTCCCATCTTCTGGCAGAGAAGCTAGTTTAACCCTTCAGGTAATACACATGTAGTGAGTTTGGTTTCAGTTCTGCCTTGGAGTGTTTGTTGTAGTGGTACCGTACACTGGGAGTTGTTTTGTAAAATAAATTTATTATATATACAACAGAGAATTGTTTGTTTTTAGTCTGTGAGACGAGTGTCATTCTGTAGCTCAGGTTGGCCTGAAATTTACTATATAGCTCAGGCCCGCTTCAAACTTCCAAGTGCTGGGATTTGTATGATATGAGCCACTTTCCTGGCAACCGAAAATAACTAATGCATAGTATTGTATAGTTTAAAGTGTAGTATTACATAGCATATAGCATAATTTTAAGAATAGGAAAGACGTGGAAACTCTTTTTTTTTTTTTTTTTTTTTTGGTTTTTCGAGACAGGGTTTCTCTGTGGCTTTGGAGCCTGTGCTGGAACTAGCTCTTGTAGACCAGGCTGATCTCGAACTCACATAGATCCGCCTGCCTCTGCCTCCCGAGTGCTGGAATTAAAGGCATGCGCCTCCACCGCCTGGCGTGGAAACTCTTTAAAAAGCTTTTAAAAAGTCAGAATTTGGCCAGATGGTGAAGGTGCACACCTTTAATCCCAGTACTTAAGAGGCAGAGAGGCAGGTGGATCTTTGTAAGTTTGAGGTCTACAGAGCAAATTCCAGGACAGCCAGGGCTACACAGAAAAATTCTGTCTCGAAAAAAAGAAAAGAAAAGAAAGAAAGAAAAAAATAGAATATGGAGTTGCAGGACATCCAGAGCTATACAATGTGACCTTCTCTTGGAAAAAACAGGAAGAAACAAAGAATTAATACAGGCTGATGAGATGTCTCAAATGGCACTTAACGACCAAGCCTGGCAACCCGAGTTCACCCTCTCCCGGTGCAACAGAGTTCAAGTCCATGAACTCTCGAACATGCACACACACACACAGTAAGTAAACGTGAAAAGCAAATTCTAACATTCAAGAGTGCCTGCCATAGACTCACCTGTACTCTTTCTCAGTCACAATTACCTACTGCTTACTCTCCTTGGGGGGCTTTGTTTTGCATGGGTATGTAAGGGGATGGAAAATGTTCCCTTTGTCCTCTGGGGTGGGGGAGTCCTATAATTTTGAGTTTGTGAGATAAATCACAGTGGACAGATTAACAGGTGAGATGGTATGTGGCTTTAAAGTTCATTGCGTATACAGGAGCATGCAAGGCATTAAAGTAAGTGAATATTTAAGACCCAGTGAGATCTAGAGGCATAGGAGAAAGATGTGGGATGTAGGCACCACGGGGGATGTTCGCCTGTGGGAGAACAGGGGCAAGCCTGTGATAAGATATGTCTGGGCTGTGTTTTGGCCAGCTCTTCTTTGCTCAGTTTTTCCTGGTTGTGAGATTGCCAGAGAGTAGGGAACAGGTTCATGACAGTCCTTTTCCTTTTGCAGGCTCTGCCTTTGTTATAGGGTATGGTAGAGTCCTCCCTGCACTCTTTTCTGTTTTCCCAAATCTTCCTCAGTTTGAGGTAATCAGCATGCTTCAGCTTAAGTATATATCCCCAAACAATATAGACTCTCCTGTGTTCCTGTAAGCTTTATTTAGATGTGTATTTCCCATGTAGTTTACTGTTCGCGGTCAGCATTGTGATTCATCTGTGTTACATGTAGAGCTATAGTTTACCCATTTTTATTCTTTTGGGAGGTTCTTTTTGTTTGTTTTATTTTTATTCTTTTACTTTTTGGTTTTTTTCAAGACAGGGTTTCTCTGTGGCTTTGGAGCCTGTCCTGGAACTACCTCTTGTAGACCAGGCTGGTCTCGAACTCACAGAGATCCGCCTGCCTCTGCCTCCCGAGCGCTGGGATTAAAGGCGTGCACCACCACCACCCGACTTTTATTTTTAAAAGGATTTTTTAAGCCAGGCACTCGGGAGGCAGAGGCAGGCGGATCTCTGTGAGTTCGAGGCCAGTCTGGTCTACAAGAGCTAGTTCCAGGACAGGCTCCAAAAAAGCTACAGAGAAACCCTGTCTCGAAAAACCAAAAAAAAAAAAAAAATTTTTTTTTTTAAGAGACAGGGTCTTACTCTTTAGTCCAAACTGGGACAGTCCTCTTTCCTCAGCCTCTTCAGTGCTAGAATTGTCCAAGCATAAGCAACTTCCCCAGTAGCTAAGCATCCTCATCTTTTGTATGTTTAGGTCTCAAGGTATGTGCCAGTGTTCTGCTAGTGGTTATTTGGGTTGTCGGGTTCCTTGTTTTCACTATTTCAAGCAATATTGTCATGAGCAAGCATGTAAATGTGTCCTGCACTTGTATGCATACCCATCCAAAAGTTTCTCCAGGGCAGCAGCTCCCAAACTTTAGCTTATCAGAATCACCTGGACGGTTTGCATAAGTCACAGGGTGCTGGACTCTTCCTCAGAGTTTGATTTTGCATGTCTGCTTTGGAGCCCTGAGTAGCTGACAAGCTCTCAGATGCTTCTGCTGCTCCTGCTGCATGTCCTTGGACCTCATTTTCAGAGTATATATTCAGGAATAATATGGAATTCTTGATGGGAAGGTAATGTTGGATTATTTTCATGGTTTTATTTGAGTTTACATCAATGCTATCCTGTGAATCTTTACTAATCCTGATCTGGTCAGGCATTATTATTATTATTATTATTATTATTAGGTTTTTTGAGACAGAGTTTCTCTGAATAATAGCTCCTGGCTCTCCTGGAACTCCCTCTGTAGACTCACTGAGATCCGCCAGCCTCTGCCTCCCAGGTGCTGGCATTAAAGGAGTACAACACCACCGCTACCCAGACAGACTTTTAAATTTTTATGGATCTGTTGTGTGTGAGGTGGTTTTAATTTGCATTTTTCAGATTACAAATGGGGCTAAGAGGTTTCATCTGTGTCCAGCCATTCATGTTTTCTCTTTGTAAAATACCTGTAAAGTCTTTGTCTACTACTGAGTTGGCTTCTTCCTAAGGAGTTGTGGGATTCCTTACATTATCCTGAATGTTAATATTTTATCTATTCATGTTAAAGTTCAATTTTTAGTTTCCGATTTCTCCTTTTTCTTTATATATCTTTTTGTTTCCCTCTTTTTTTTTTTTTCGAGACAGGGTTTCTTTGCAGCTTTGGAGTCAGTCCTGGAACTAGCTCTTGTAGACCAGGCTGGCCTCGAACTCACAGGGATCCGCCTACCTCTGCCTCCCGAGTGCTGGGATTAAAGGCATGTGCCACCACTGCCCAGCCCTCCTTTTTTTCTTATGGTTTTTCGAGACAGTGTTTTTCTCTGTAGCCCTGGCTGTTCTAGAACTTGCTCTGCAAACCAGGCTTTCCTGGAACTCAGTGAGATTCACCAGCCTTTGCTTCCTGAGTACTGGGATTAAAGGTGTGCACCAACACTGTCCCGTTAACTATACAGTCTTTTAATGAAATTGGATGCATTGGAATTTATAATGTTTATATCTTAATAGGCTTTCTTTTCTTAACTGTGATCCCAAAGGCATTGTCTATATTTTCTTCTAAAATATTTATTTGTTTGTTTGTTTATTTATTTATTGTGGCTTTTTGAGACAGGGTTTCTCTGTAACTTTGGTGCCTGTCTTGGAACTAGCTCTTGTAGACCAGGCTGGTCTCGAACTCACAGAGATCTGCCTGCCTCTGTTTCCCAAGTGCTGGGATTAAAGGCATGCGCCACCACCGCCCAGCTTTTTAAAAAATTTTAAAGGTCTATTTTTATTTTATGTGCATTGGTTGGTGTTTTGCCTGTGTCTGTGTGAGGGTATCTGATCCCCTGGAACTGGAGGTACAGTTGAACTGCCGTGTGTGTTTTGGGAATTGAACCCAGGTCCTCTGCAAGAGCAGACAGTTCTTTTAGCCACTGAGCCATTTCTCTATTCTCCTAAAATATTTTCTTAACTTTTTAAATTAAATTGATTTATTTTTATGTATGTGTGTGCGCGCTCATGCACATGTTCAGGTCAGAGTTTTCAGGAGTCTCTTCACCATACTCAGGCCCAGTCTTGGCCCAGAGTGCCTTTCTCTACCCCACTAGCCTCCTCAGCAGCCCTCACCTAAAAGTTTCAAAGCTGTGTTTCCATATTTAAGTTCTTAATAAATCTAGGGCTAACATTCTCCCTCTCTCTCTTTTTTTTTTTTTTTTTTTTTTTTTTTGGTTTTTCGAGACAGGGTTTCTCTGTGGCTTTGGAGCTTTTTTTTTCTTTTTACTTTAGTGCTTTTGTTGGTGGAATATATTTGTTTCAGTGGCTTTTAACGAGCTACAAATACAAATCATTTATGACTTGAGTCATACTTAGAACTTATTACATGCACTGCATTCCTCTTATACTGAACAAAGGCTGTCCTCTCTGGGAAAGAGTTTTGATCACATTTAAAGCTTTTCCAATATTTTTGTTTGGGGAAGGGCTCACATTTTAAACATAAAATTTATCTTGAATGTTCCTTGCTTACTAGAAACTGAACTGCATCTGGAATTTACTTCATAACACTACAGGAGGAGAGAGTGGTTGAAGAACAGATGGCATCTTGTTGGCACTGAATTAATAGTTATGGAACCTTAGTGTTGGGTTCATTTTTGTCACTCTATTTTGTTTTTGTTACTTAGAGAATACATTTTCTGTTACCAAATCCATCAAGATAAAGTCTTATTTAATACTGTGTATTACCCCTGTGCAAATTGTTAACATTTATAGACCAGTATTGATATTAATTTCTGTATTATTTTGGTTTTGAGATGGGAGTCTTGCTGTGTTATCCAGGCTGACCTCAAACTCTTGAGCTCAGGTGATGCCCCTGTCTCCACCTGCTGAGTGCTAGGATTACCGGTTTGTAGTTTCATGCTTGGCATCCTCCATCACCCCCTATGATTATGATACTCAGTTAACAGCCCTATATGTTTCTTAGACCATTTGTAGTGAATCTAGTACTGCTATAGAGAATAAATCACTACAAGTAGAATTGTTGGCACACACCTTTAAATCCAGCACTTGGGAGTCGGAACAAGGTGGATCTCTGCAGCCTGGTCTACAGAGCTAGTTCCAGGCAAGAGAGCCAGGGGTGCACAGAAAAGTCCTGTCTCGAAAACCACTAATAATACTAACAATAATATTATCTTTAAAAGGTGATTTTTAATTATTTTTGTATATGTGTATGTATGTGTCTGCGGGTATGCCACATGTGTTCAGGTGCCCACGGAAGACAGAAGATGGCATCAGATTCCCTGAAACTAGAGTTTTAGATGATTGTAAGCAGCCAGGCAGTAGTGGTGCAACCTTTAATCCCAGTACTTGGGAGGCAAAGGCAGGCGGATCTCTGAGTTTGAGGTCAGCCTGGTCTACGGAGTGAGTTCCAAGACAGCCAAAGCTGCACAGAGAAACCCTGTCCCATAAAAGCATTGTAAGCTACAATGAAAGTGCTGGGAACAAAACCCAAGTCCTCCAGAGGAACAGCAAGCATTAGTCACTTCCAGCCCCCAAAGGTGCTTTTTTTTTTTTTTCCAAGGAAGTGTTTTCAACCTTGTTTACAGCAGTGGCTCTAGGTCACAGCGCATCTTTCCCTCAGCACACCCGTTCTCCCCTGAGGTTGGTGCTGCACATTTACTACTGTCTTGTAGCACCAGGAATACAAACAGTATTTTCATATGTTGAGTGAAACTTGGTGCATGTTACCCTAGCACTTTCTCCTAACAGAGAAGTGTAGAAACTAGAAGGCAAAAAGATAAAATAGTGTACCAGGGTTACTGGCCAAGCTAGTTAAGTGGTGAAGAGATAAGATTAAATTCAGGTTAATTCTAATATAACACACACACACACACTTTTTTTTTTTTTTGGGAGGGTGAGGGCTTGGTTGACAAAGTCTCACTATGTAACATTTTCTGGCCTGAATTCATTGTATAGATCAGGGTGGCCTTGAACTCAATAGACATCCTTCTGTCTCTGCCTCTCAAGTACTAGGATTAAAGACATGGGCCATGAGGCTGACATCTGCAGTCTTTATTATTTTTTTAATTAAATTAATTAATTAGTTTCCTCATTTATTTGTTTATTCTGAGATGGTCTTACTATATAGCCTTGACTGGCTTCTAACTCACTATGTAGATAAGGCTGGCTTCAAACTTATAGAGATCTGCCTGCCTCTGTCTCCTTTTGTTCTTTTGGTTTTTCAAGGCAGGGTTTCTCCATATAGCCCCTGCTGTCCTGGAATTCTCTCTGTAGACCAGGCTGGCCTCGAACTCACTGAGACCCGCCTGCCTCTGCCTCCCAAGTACTGTGTTTAAAGGTCTGCACCACCACCACTCTTCCTCTGCTCTTGATTGCTAGATTAAACATATGCAGCACCATGCCTGGCCAATACCCACAACAGTCTTTAAATATGCTCTGTACTATCAGGAGGAATAACACTTGGCCATGGAGTCTCATACTGATGAGGAATTGGGCTTTGAGAGGGTAACTATCCATATGAACGTATGGATAGGGTCTCTGAAGTTCCCAGGAGAAGCCCACATATGTCTTCTATAGCCTGTGGTAGCCATGCTGAACTGTCAGCCTTTCCCCATGGGAAGTTTCTAAAGCTAGTTAGGATTCTGTCAGTTTCTGCATCCAGAGCTGTATTGCCATGGGACGCTTCAGGTCATCTCTTGACCATCAGAGGGCCTCTAGAAATGACCCTCTAATGACAGTGTAAAAACTGTTTTTACACTATATTGCAATGCACAGTGCAGGATACTGTAGGTGCACTCACTGTTAGTTTTAATCCCCACAGTAGTACTACTTGGGAATGTGAAGTTCTTTTGAAGAGTGTGTATTTTGTTGTTGTTTATGCTGGGAATGGAGTCCAGGGCCTTGTACATGGTAGGTTTAAGTATTTATATTCTGCCCGGTGGTGGTGGCACACACTTTTGATCCCAACACTCAGGAGGCAGAGGCAGGTGGATCTCTGTGAGTTCGAGGCCAGCCTGGTCTACAACAGCAAATCCCAGGACAGCTAGGGCTACACAGAGAAACGTCTCAAAAAAAAAAAAAAAGAAAGAAAGAAAGAACTTACATACTTATATTCTTTGTTGTCTGTATTAGAACATGTAAAATCAGGCAAGTTAAGTAATAGCTATTGAAGGGACACTGGCCCACTCGAGTATGTGGCTCAGGCAGCCCTTGTCCTTCTCCCCAATTCCCTCTCCTTTGCTAAAAAGTTAGATTACATTCCTGAAGCTAACTCCCAAGGTCTATTCCCTTATCTGGCCACTTCCTCCTCCCAAAAAGTCCAGCTGTCAAAGCATTTAAATCCAGCAATCCAAAGCCCCCTTTAACTCACCTAATTAATATGCCCAATTAAAATTAAACACCTCTCCTAATATGGGGTTTCCCCTTTGTACTTTATAAATTGCCATTTTCCCATGTACCATGTCTATCTCTTCTCTATCCAGAGGCAGTTCTTTGATCCTTCAGGACAAATACTCTGCCCCTTTCCCTGGTTCCCTTCCCTTCCATCTCCTGTCTTTGTCCCTTACTCCTGCCCTCTGTCTATCTGGGGCAAATAAATCTCCTTTGTGCTGAGAACTTGGTTTAAGAATTTTGGCCTTGGGAGTCTTGAGCTGATATTTTTTTTCCAGTTATAAGAGCTAACACTAATAATGGTTAACTGAAATCCGGTCTGTTAGACTCAAAAGGCCTCATCATTCACTCTTTTTTCAATTAAAATTACTTATTTACTCACTTTATGTGTATGAGCCTTCTTGTCTGCATGTATATCCAAAGTACCCATGGAGGCCAGAAGAGGATGCAGACCTCTTGGAATTGGACTTAAAGATGGTTGTGAGCCACCTTGTGGGTGCTGGGAATTGAACCTTCAGCTAATGCTCTTAAACCACTGAGCATCTCATCATCCACTCTTTCTCCATCACAGTGACTTGGGGGTTCCCTTAGCTCTCCTACCCCATGCACTTTTCCTTATTGCTTGATGTTCTTTCTGGTATGGGCACCTGGCTTTTGCCCTGCTTCATCCTGAACATTTGTCATGCAGGTGTTTGCAACCTGAGATTCACCCTTTGAGCCTAAAGGTGGGAAGAAAATTGACTCCACAAGGTTGTCCTTTAACTTATAAACAAGAGCATGTGTATGCACACACACACAATAATTTTTTTTCAATATTGAATTTCCTTTACAAAATTTTAAGAAATTGTATTCTTTATGTGTGTACACTTGGGTGTATGTATGTACACCATATGCATGCAGGAGTCTGTGGAGATCAAAAGAGGCATGGGTTCATAGAACTGGATCTACAGGCAGTTAGAAGCCACCATGTAGGTCCTGGAAACCAACCCCAGGTCTCCCATAAGAGCAGCAAATGCTCTTAACCACAGGGCCATCTTTCTAGTACCCACACCCCAATTATATTATATTTGGTTTGGTTTAGTTTATTTAGTTTGGTTTTTTGAGACAGGGTTTCTCTGTGTAGCTTTGGAGCCTGTCCTGGAACTTGCTCTGTAGACCAAGCTGGCCTCGAACTCACAGAGATCCGCCGCTGTGTTAGCTTTCTTCCTTTTGTTTTTGTTTTGTTTTGTTTTGTTTTTGTTTTTTTGAGACAGGGTTTCTCTGTGTAGCTTTGGAGCCTGTCCTGGAACTTGCTCTGTAGACCAAGCTGGCCTCGAACTCACAGAGATCCGCCGCTGTGTTAGCTTTCTTCCTTTTGTTTTTGTTTTGTTTTGTTTTGTTTTTGTTTTTTTGAGACAGGGTTTCTCTGTGGCTTTGGAGCCTGCGCTGGAACTAGCTCTTGTAGACCAGGCTGGTCTCGAACTCACAAAGATCCGCCTGCCTCTGCCTCCCGAGTGCTGGGATTAAAGGCGTGCGCCACCACCGCCCAGCTGTGTTAGCTTTCTTAATAAGGCTAATATACTAGAAAAAGAAGTAAGCTTTAGTGGATAATGTTGGTAGAAGAACAATTCTAATCTCTGAAATCTGTACAGGTCCCCAAAGCCAGAACCTGCTTTGGAGGCCAGCCATCTTGCCCTGTTCTCGACAGGCTTTCAGAAAGCTCCGGCTTCCCTGGACCAGCTGCATCTAGTGAGCACTAACGGAAAGCCCTGGTATTTTCTTTCATGCAACCAAGCATGGAGATGTAGGTCAGGCACTGCTGGCCTGGCAGTTACAGCAACTCCAACTTTGCCCCTGCACCTGCAACCATGTTCACAGAGACCCATGGGGCAGGGAAGGGATGCTCCCATCTAAACAGGGACAGGCTCTTCAAGGGCTTGTGGGTGGAGCTGGCTGGATCAAGCCCAGGGTCGGAAAAGACCATCTGGAATGTGGGGACTGAGAAGACGGTTCTGCCCAGGCGTGTCTGTGGCTTCTGTTCAGCTTAGTGTCATTGTCACTGATGAGGAGACTGGGGAGGTCCTATCCTCCTGCTGAGCTCAGCTGAGTCCCCAGACCTGCACCTGAATCCTGTGCTTGTCTGGTGTTTACAGAGCTGAAGCTGTCGCCCTTTGGGACCCAGCCTGTTTTCATTTCTGCCCTCAGCTGTCTGATCTCCATGGACCTCACCTACACGTTTGTGCGTGCCCGTCCCACACAATGCTGCCCTGCTAGGCCCCTCAAGCCTGGCACACTCTGGTCTTTGTTCTCTACAGAACTGCCAGCTCTGTGCCTGATTCAGGGAGGGCTTTTCTAGACTGAAGCAGGCTCTGCTGCCCTGCCTAGCCACACCTTGGTTGAAACTTGTCTTTCTTTTGCTACACTCTGGGGGCAGATTTTGGCCCCAGGCTGCCCTTTGTGTATCACCTCTAGTTATCTTTGTTTGTTTGTTTGTTTGTTTGTGAGTATCAGGGTCTTTGTATGTAATTCTGGCTGTCCTGGAACTCAATACACCTGGCACCTATAGTTGTTACCTTAAAGCCCCTGCATAATTTTGGTCATAGTTGTTACCTTAAAGCCCATGCGTGATCTTGGTCTAGCATCTTTTCAGTGGATATGTTAGGCCTAGGCAGAGGAAACTCAGGGCTCAAACCAAAAGCCAAATGCAGTCCTTTGGACAACTTAGAGGTGACATCCAAATGGGTAGTTTTTGTTTTAATAATCAATATATTTATTTTGTATTTCTATCTGTGGTAAGTGACAGTGGTCTTTATTTCAAAGTAGTGATAAGTTGCCTTTTCATTTCATTCATTAATTTCCTGAATACTGAATGTTCACCAATGTTCCATATACTGGGAAAGCCTTCCTACCTAAGCTTTACGGACTAAAAGGACAGAGAGTAATGGTTGGGGGCTGGGCAGCCTTTGGCATTGTCTTAAAGGTTAATTAGGAAAGACTCTGAGGTAGGAACAGTAAATAGAGGTCTCTGTAGCTGGAGGGAGTAAACTGTGAAACAGTCTGAAAAGAACATTCCAGACAGAAGGAACAAGTGCAGATATTTCTGGCTAGAAGGTGTGGCACATTTACGGAAGAGTATAAGAGCTATAGAGGCTAGAGCAGGGAGAAAGTGGGAGCCAGCTGCCCTGCTCTGTTACTATGTTATTCCCTGTATAATGGGCAGGTTAAGGGAGGTGTAAGTAGACCTGCTGCCTGGATTCTTCTGGCTGCTGTTTGGGAAAGGGACTATGGAGGAACCCAGGAAATTGTTGCGATAAGACTTAGACAAGGGGCCTGGAAAGATGGCTCAACAGTTAAGAGCACATGCTATTCTTCCAGAAGACCTGGGTTCAGTTCCAGTACCCACATGGTGGCTCACAAAAGTCTAACTCTAGTACTTGGGGGATCCAACTCCCTTTTCTGGCTTTTGTGGACCAGCCATATACATAGTACATACACATAACATGAAGGCTAAAAGATTTCTGGGTATATTCAAGTGTAAATCTACTAGAACATGCTAAATTGTGAGAACTGGAGAGATATGACAGTTTGGGAGCCACTGCATTTCCCAGTAGGATGCAAATCCATACAACTAGGAATTTTCCGCTGATTTAGTTGCTGCTTTGTCTCCAGCTCATCAGTGCTCAACACCTGATACAATACAGACTGAATAAATGGAGGCCCAGAGATACAGAGCAGCTTGTCTGGACCTTCCTGCAACTAACTCCAGGCAGCATGGCTTACAGAGAGCCTCTAGATGTTCACTTTGGGTGGTGGGTATGTGAGTTGGAACAGAACACAGTCATTATGCCCTTCCTTTACTATCTCTTGAGATGATGCCAAGGGAACCAGAGGGCATATGGCATCCTTGCCTTGAAGTCATATCCAGCTTCCAGAGCCTAAGAATATCAGGTATGGAAAAAGATAACAGTACTTAAAGCTTGTGGTAGTACCTGCTTGTACTTTGGGTACTTGAGGCTGAGGGAATAGGATCACTGGAGTTCAAGGTCAGCTTACAAAATGAATTTAACACTAGCTTGGGTTATATAGCAAGACTTTACAGGGCAGAGGGGGTACTTACTACCTGTTATAAATAAAGCTAAAACTAACAGACTCTATGAGAAGTACCACTCATCTTTAGCTGGATCAAAGCATTTATTGGTTATGTATCATGGACCATTTGATTCTGTTGCCATGTCTATGGAGTGGGTACAGTTGTTGTTGTATACTAGAACACCAGGCTCAGCAGAGTAAAAGTCTTTGCCCCAGAAGTCAGGAGGCCTGAGACCAGGCTTTGATTTATGTCTGGTGGTCTTTGGGGATGTTTCTGGATCTCAGTATCTTATCTGTTGAGACAGAAATTGACCTAGATAGGAGCCACACATCATAACACTAAGACTTTTTTTCTTTACTATTTTAATTTAGTTTTTGGAGACAGGGTTTCTCTGTGTAGACCCAGCTGTCCTGGAACTCGTTCTGTAAACTCTGACATCAAACTCACAAAGATCCACCTGCCTCTGCTTCCCAAGTGCTGGGATTAAAGGTGGTGTACCACCACCACCCAGCAACACTTAAGATTTTTGAGCAGTCCGTATGACTTAGCAAATAGTTTACTGCTCCTGGACTTCATGGTGATGGTGTATAGTTTATCAAGTTGCTTGAGCAGCACACCTCTGATGGCCCTTCCCTGAGTCTGTAACCCACATTCCCTGTCATAGGCACCCTGTAGCTCTGCATGGTGAAGGGCTGATGAACGTGATGAATGTGGCCCACAAGGATCTCTGAGGTTTCAGTTACTTGGAGGGTGGGGTGCATTCATTTGTAGCAGAAGAAAGAGAACATGGGGGGGGCGTTCTAAAGATTAGTACCCATTGCAGAATCCTCCAGATTGGTTGCATTCAGCCGGTAGAATTCCAAACATTTCTGATCAGATAAAGGTGGCTGAAAATATCCAGGACTTGTCTGGACTAGCTCTAGGAGGCGGTACTGGGGTGAAGAGGTTGAAGCTACAGTGCTTGAGCAAAGTCTGACCACTTGGAAGCTTGCCCTGGGTCATAGATGTACCACTGTCCTCTTTCCTTGAATTCCTCAGGATGGGGAGCAGAGCCATTGGGCTTTGAGATAGAAAAGGGACAGACCCTTTTGCCGCAGCACATCATCCCAGGGTGTTGCTTCTCACCATGCCCCTGAAAGGACCCAAGTAGTACTCAGTTTCCTGAGTGAGTTACTTTCTTCCTCTTTCCAGTAGCCCTTGTAGAATCCCTGTAATGTTATTGCCTTCTCTTTGTTTATTTGTTTGTTTAGGTTTATTTATTTTTATGTGTATGAATGTTTTGCCTGCATGTATATCTGTGCACCTTGTGTGTCTGGTGCCCTTGGGGGTCAGAGAAGGATGCTGGAGTTGAATTTCCTGGAACTGGAGTTATGAATTTGCTGTGAGGTGCTAGGTGCTAGGAACTGAGTCCTAGTCTTCTGCAAGAGCAACAAGTGTTCATAACTGTTGTGCCTTCTCTCCAGCCCCTCCTTCACTTTATAGGTAGGGAAACACCAGACAGGGGAATGGACTTACTCAAGCAAATTAGCAATGAAGCTGGGAAAGAAAGCCCACCTTGCCCAGTGTTGTCCTTCCACAACAGCCAGGACTAAGCACCCTCAGGACACACTGGTCATGACTGTGGGGAAGGAGAGGCTGCTTTGGACCCTAATTGTACCAGTGCAGTGCAGAAGATATCTTTTTATTGTTACATTCATTCATTCGTTGTGTTGTGGCTTCATTCTTTGTTTTGGTTTGTTTTTTTGTTTTTCGAGACAGGGTTTCTCTGTATCCTAGCTGCCCTGGAACTCACTTTGTAGACCAGGCTGGCCTTGAACTCAGAGAGATCCACCTGCCTCCCAAGTGCTGGTATTAAAGGCATGTGCCACAGTGTTTGTATGGAAGTTGGTTCTCCTTCCACAGTGTAGGTTCTAGGTATCAAACTCGGGTTGTCAGATTTGGGCACACCTTTACCTGGTGAGCCATCTCACTGCCCACAGAAGATGGTTGTTAGATTGTCTGCTTAATTATTTTGAGACAGGGTCTTATTATGTAGTGTTGGCTAGCGTGGAACTCACTATGTAGACCAGGCTTGTCTCCAACTCAGGGATCACCTGCTTCGGTTTCCCAAGTGCTTGAACTAAAAGTGTATGCTCACAGAAGATGCCTTTCCTAGTACTTTCCCATAAGCTTCCCATCCTTCTACATGAGCCTCTGGAGAATACAGGGTTCCCACGTAGTTGCCTGACATCTCAAGGCCTTCTTGTACTATTGCCAGGAAGGACAATGATGAAGAGGGGGACAACTGACTTTGTTCTCAGCTCCTTCTCTGACCTAGCACAAGTCTAGGCCCAGAGACCAGAACTCAAGGCAAATGGAGAAGCAAGCAGATGGCTTCCTGGAAGATGTGCCCTGTGAGCCTAAGAAGGGCAGGAGAAAGCTGGGCCAAGAGACTGGCACGCCAGATAACCTGAGGCAGAACAGGACATAGCATGTGAGGAGAAAAACAGCCTGTCCCTAGTTGAGGCTGAAGAAACCCTACTGGCCCTTGCAGCCATGAGAAGACCCAGACTTAAACTGTGCCCTGGCTAGTTGTGAACACAATAGTTGTACCTAACTTTTCCTCACAGAGTTCACTGTGTGTCATGATATATATGTGTTATGATGAATCCTCATAGTAATCTGAATTGTGGTCACTTTTTAATCTCATTTCATGGATAAGGCCTAAAACTAAATATCTTAGTCTGCTACTTGCCAAACTTGCTGGCTGCCTGCATACTCCATGTTCTGACAGCCCAGCTTGATGGGAACGCAGGTAGCACCTCCAGTTTACATGGGAAGAAGCACTCAGAGAGGAAACTGGCCCGCTCGGGCCAAGGGAGACTGCTTCTACCCACAGTTACTTTCCTTAGCTGCTGGAACAGCAAAGACAAGAAAAAATCCAAGATCAGTCTTGGATAGTAGAAGCACTTACTCCCTAAAAGAATGGTTTTCCAGTGGGGCTGCCCAAATATAAAGTGCTCTACACAGAAAGGAGTCTGTCGTAACCTCCTATTGATATAGACCATCTGCATAGGACAGACTGTGTGACCATGTATCCATCCTTCTTAACTGCATCAGAGAGCAGGCAGTGTTAAGATCTCATGGAAAGATGAATAGAAATGTTAGAATGTCACTCTGGGGCTGGAGCACTGGCTCACTGCTTACTAAGCTTGCAGAGGACCAGTGTTCTGTTCTCACAACCCTCATCGGGCAGCTCACAGCCACCTGTAATTTCAGCTCCAGGGGTTCTTAGCAGGCACCTGTATGTGTGCATGCATACACATGGGCATGCTCACATGCACACCCACACACACTTGCATACACACATACTCTCAGTGTCCTTTTGGCCTGGGACATTGGGAAAATGGAGAGCTGTTATCTTCTACTTGAGAGCAAATAGGAAGTCACCATGCTTGAAATGAGAGAGGGCTGAAGTGAGAAGAGGCCTCACAGGGCATGCTGCACTGCCCAGAGCAGTGAATTGCTGGGCCCTGGAACCAGGCTGCTTAGGATTCAGCTTTACCTCACATGTGTGATATGACCTTGGAGAGACTGTGCTCCTTTAGTCCTGTGTTCTCATCTGTAACGTATGTGTCCTTGTCTATGACATGAAGAATACGAATAGCACGTATTCTTCAGAATTTTGTTTGGTTCTGTTGTTCTTGTTGTTTTAAGAGTGCCATGTAGTCCTGGCTGGTCTGGAGTTCATTATGTAGACCATCCTGTCCTCAAACTCATGGCAGTCCTGACTCAGTCTCCTTTGAATGCAGGGTTTACAGCACACCTGGCCCTCCTTTTGGCTATTGTGAGGACTAGGTGATTTCTTACACACAAGGCAATGGCCTACTGAATATTGGTTGTCATGTCACCCGCCCTGTGGGAGCAGGTGGTTGCAAACTCCACTGCGTAGGTAGGTCTGCCCCAGAGAGTGTCTGTGATGTTCTCCTGGTGCCCAGCTGAGTGGCCTGTTTCAAAGCTGGGCAGATGGAAGGCCTTGCTTGCTGGGCCGGATACTTCTTGATTCCCCAGCGAGGTGTTATCTCCTCCCTGCACAGTTGCTTCCTGTTCTGAGAAATGAGCACATCTGTCAGACTCTGCTTCTTAGAACTAATGTTGGGGGAAGGGGAAGGAGAGGAGAGGCTGAGAGATGATCAGCTGAGTTAGAAGATGTGAAAATGTCCCCAAAGAGTCCCTGAAGCTTATGTGGCCTAGACCCTCAGTCAGGAAACCCTCCATAGATCACCTTGCTTCACTGAGCATGTGCACCCCTCAATCGCAACTCTGCCCAGCACAGCAGAGCTTGCTGCCTCTGCTCCCACCCTACACCCACTGGTCCAGTCCAGGATGCCTACTCTTCTCCAGAGTAGAGAAGAGCTCACTCCTCTCTCATCACGCAGAGCAACAGCTCCCCCAGGAAAGCCAAGGGAAGTGGATTCCAGCCACAAGCCTCACTCCTTCCTAGCTGCTGCCTGCACTCATGCCAAAAGAGAGATAAGGCCTCTGTGTGCCCCCTACCCCCGCCTTATGTCTCCCAGGGATCTCCTAACAAGGCCTTGTTTGTCTGCTCAGCTGGCAGTTATCAGCTGCTCTCTGGGAGAAACTGAGGCAAGGAGCAGAAGGTGACTCTGCCTGTGACTCACAACCTGTCCATATAGGGCCAAGCCGAGAGGCTAGGGACAGGCAGGCTGCCACTGATTCTGGCCCAGTGTCACTGCTAAGAGCCCCTTCCTCTTCTCCACCCACATCTTTCCTGAAATAACTGAACAGGAAGGAAACAGTGGGCACAGGCCTGGTGGCTTTCCAGTCCCCCAGGAGGAAGGAAGCACCGTCTGGCACAGAAGCTTGCCTGTTCCTCCCTGAAGCCGGGGATAGAAGGGTTTCACTTGCCCTGGTTTTCATCACATCCTTCCCTGGGGCGGTTCTTAGCGGACTGGGTGGGGCTCATTCATTTGGCCAATGGCTTTAGACCACCTTACTCTTTTTGAAGGACCCAGAGCCTGGCCCTGACCTAGAATGTGGACTTTGCTGCCTGACACAATGGGCTTAAACTGACAGGCAGGCAACAGTGGTACCCAGTGACAGTATGAGGAGACAGCTGATGCGCAGACCTGTAGAAAAGACAAATCAGAGCACTCAACAAGGTAGCTGTGGAGAAGTCAGGCTTTCTTGGGGTAGACAGATATAGCAGATATAGAGATGGCAAGATGGAACACCAGAATGAATAAGAATACCAAATCCATTAGTGCTTAAATAGGGATCTTGAGTGACCTAGAGCCACCACATTAACATTTGTAAAACAAAGTTATTAAGAAATGCCATAATGGGGCTGGAGAGATGTCTCAGAGGTTAAGAGCATTGCCTGCTCTTCCAAAGGTCCTGAGTTCAATTCCCAGCAACCACATGGTGGCTCACAACCATCTGTAATGGGGTCTGGCGCCCTCTTCTGGCCTGCAGGCATACATGCAGACAAAATATTGTATACATAATAAATAAATATTTTTTAAAAAAGAAAAGAAATGCCATGACAGTTTGAACTGGCCAAGGAAGTAGACAATCAGAGTCAACAGTCTGTGGGATGGTTGGGCGTGCGCTGTCCCAGGTATGTAGCAGAAACTCTCAGACTGAATCTGGGTGGATAAAGAGCTCTTGTCTGCTCAACGCCATTGTGCAGAGAATAATGTTTTGGGAAGCTACCTGATGTACCAGCTTTTTAATGTTATAAAATAGAGCTAAAATTAAATGCCACTTTTTTAGAGATGGACAGCCTAGTCAAATTCAAAGCTTTTTGATGTATCGAACTTTATAAATCAATAGGCAAAGTGTAACCAGAATCTGTCTAGATGGATTGTTTGTAATTTCTGCACAGGACTCTGTTTAGTAAATGTGTCACTGTATACTAATCAGGAGTCTTGCTCTAATAAAGGAACACAAAGATTAAGAGAAGAAGAAGAAAAGAAATGCCATGAACATTGAACAGAAGTATCATTCATTCATCTACAGTAGGATCCTTCATAGTACCTACTACATTCCAAATGCAGTGCCAGGCTCTAGAGATAACAGGTGAGAAAGAGGTGGGGAAGACAGGACAATGAATAATCTTTCAAGTGAATGGGAGCATAAATGGATTAGGAAATATGGTCTACTGGAGGCAAAGCGCTTTAGCTCAGCCTGGCACATATCCAAAAAAGAGCCAGAACTGTTGGTACAGGTCTGTAATTCCAGCTATGTGGAAGGCTGAGGCAAGGATTTCTCCAGCTCCTGGCCAGCCTGTGCTGCAGATAAAGTTCAAGGCCACCTGGATAACATCGTGAGACCCCATCTCTAAAACAGAAGGTGAAAAGAGGGCTGAGGATAAACAGGTCAGTGATAAGGCACTTGGTTTAACAAATGAAGTCTTGGTGACCAGAGAGGTGGAGTCACTTGTTCATAATCACACTTGGGGAAGAAGCATGGATACAGGTGAGAGAGAAGTAAGGGAAGACAGGTCCCATTTGGGTGGGGCTATATTTGTCCTTGCTGAGCCCCTTCCCTTCAGAAGTCACATCACCTTGACTTCTGGCTTTTGTAGTTGATAGTGGAGGGAAGTTGACTCATTCATTCAGTTAGCCGCCTCTGGGCAGAGATCTGTCTAAAGTAGGTCTACACCTGATTAGGTGAGCTAGGTTTCAGGTCTGACTTAAGCTTGGTCCTGCTTGTATTGGACCCTAAGACTGATAGGGGAAATAGGGGAGACCAGCACATAGGGACTTCCCTTCTTCTCCATCCTGTCACGAACTTTGTACCTTTAGAACTTCTGATGGAATGTGATTTTTTTTTATTGGTGCTAGGCATAGATCCAAGATATGAAATATGCCTGGCAAGTACTCTGTCATTGAGCAACACCTAAGGCCCTGGGAGCATGCTCTTTTACCCCTAAGGTATTTTAATCCTTCCATGGCTGCCACTGGCTCATCATTGAGGCTTCCTTGACATAAATCTCACTTCTTCAGACTTTCCTAACAACTATACCCATACCAGGTACTCTTCATTTCTTATCTTCAAAGCCCCATCATCTGTGGAACTGTCTTACTATTTTTTGTGATACTTCTCTCCTTGGGTATTTTTCTTTTCTTTTTTGTTACTTTTTAATATTATTTTATGTGTATGGGTGTTTTACTTGACTGTAAGTTTCTGCACCACATGCATGTAGTACCAGCAGAGACCAGGAGAGAACATCAGATCCCCTGGAACTAGAGTTACCTTACTTACATATATGGTTGTGAACTACCATGTGGCTGCTAGAAGTCACACCCAGGTCCTCTGGAAGAACAACCAGTGCTGCCCTTAACCCCTAAGCCATCTCTCCAACCCCTCCAGGTCCTTTTCTTTCAAACTTTCCCTCAAGAATCCTTAGATATTTTTGTGCTGCCTATGAAATTGAAGTGTCATAGTGAAACACTGTTTTTATGCACTGTAGATAGCCACAAACTATTGGAGTATCTAAGGATTTTTCACAGTACCTCTTTGGAAGTAATCTCATTACTGCTAAGAATGTACTAGAACACAAAACATTTCCTGGGCTGGAGGTGTGGTGCATACCTTTAATCCCAGCAGAGGCAGGTGGCCGATCTCTGTGAGTTCGAGGCCAAACTGGTCTACAGAGCTAGTTCCAGGACAGGCAGCAGTACACAGAAAAACTCTGTCTAGAAAAACGAATAAATAAATAAATAAATAAATAAATAAATAGGGGGGAGAGAGAGAGAGAGTTCTTGGAAGCCCTGTTCACTGCCTATCTCCAGGACTAGACTTGAATGGTAGATGCTTTGTGAACATTAGTGATGCAATTGAAAGCTCAGAGACCCTAGAGCAGAGAAGAGATGTTCATTGCAGAATTAGGGAGGTGAGCAGGGAAGTAGGATCTCATGGGTGGATTGAGGAAGAAAGGTGTGAGGAGTGAAAGCTGTAACATGTGAAGCCACTCATGTCCATAACTACTGGAAGACCTGTAGTGTTTGAGGGAAACATCATTTCTCTCTCTCTCTTTTTATTTTATTTATTGAGCTCTACATTTTTCTGGGCTCCCCTCCCTGCCTCCCTCCTCCCCCCTTCAACCCTCCCCCAATGTGAGGGAAACATCTCTTTTTTGTTTTTTGTTGTTGTTGTTGTTGTTGTTTTCCAAGACAGGGTTTCTCTGTGGCTTTGGTGCCTGTCCAGGAGCTAGCTCTTGTAGACCAGGCTGGCCTCGAACTCACAGAGATCTGCCTGCCTCTGCCTCCCAAGTGCTGGGATTAAAGGTGTGCGCCACCACCCTACCTCCCCACCCACCGCCCCACCACCCCCTGGCTAGGGAAACATCTTTAAAGAGGTCCTAGACTGGACTTCTTCTAGGGTGAGAGTTGGGAGAACTAGAGTCTTATAGTCTAGACTCTGCTTCAGTTCAGACCCACTGTGGGTTTACCCTCCAATGCTTGGGATGGAGTTCATGACTGTTGTGGAGGTCGCTAGCCATTGTGTCCCCAGCTACCCTAAAGCTCCCAAGTGCATCTCCAAGGCAGCAGTGAATTCCAAAAGGAAACTTCTCTGTCACTTAACTCTAGCCCAGGCTGAGAGTTCCACAGACTCTCAGGCCTGGGTTTCCTGGGAGCATCCATGACTTCAGTCTGCTACCTACTATGTAGTAAAATCAGTGGGATCTGAGGAGCAGTGAGGGCTTATCTCTGCTTTTCCAGACCTGGGCGTTCAGCAGTCCTGTTTATTTACCCAGAGCAGCCGCCTGCTGAGAAAATGGCTGTTTGTTTCCAAGTGTGTCGTGTGAACCATGGGCTAAATATACCCACACCACAGCTTCTCCAGCCCCCGCCCGCTCAGGAACAGCACGCCCCATTCTGCTCAGCTCTCTGCAAAAGCCATTGCCAGGATCCACGCCCTTAAAAGCTCTGCTCCCCCACTCCACCCCACCCCTGGAGAAGGAGCTCTGAGCAAGATCACCCTGGCCAAGAATGCATCTTAGGAACAGAGACAGGAGTGGTCAGTGCCTTATTCTCTGTGTCCCCTCCACCCTGGAATGACTGTTCTAGACAGTGAACGCTTTGTGCCCTTGTGGGGACAGGGCCTGTTTACTCCATCCCAGCCCCAGAGCCAAAAATTTCCTGTGACTGTCAGCCCTCTACTTCAGTAAAGTTCCAGTGTGGAAGACTCTCTATTTTGGTGACCATCCTAGTGTCCCTGGTTCCTTGTGGGACATTTGGCCCTTTGAGATGACTGAGACTTTTCTAGCTGTGGCCTTTTTTTCTCCAGCCCTGGACTCTCATCTTTATGTTGCCTTACCTGGGCCTACTTAACTGACTGGCCTCAAACTCCTTCCGTCTCCCTCATGCTGGGGTTATAACATGCACCATACCAATTTTATACAGGGTTCCAAGGACCCAAAGACATTATGCATGCTAGCCTGACATTCTACCAACTATGTTACATTCTCAGAGTTTTCTTCTTTGACAAGATGCACAGAGACTGGCCAGGATGGATAAGACAGGAAGGCACAGCCAGCCACTGCTTTCTTGTCGGTTCCTGGGTTCCCCTTAGCTCTACTGCACAGTTCCTTTGCCCCCAAACCCTTATGGCAGGGTTGCGAGTCAGCTGAATACTTTGACTGGCACTGCAATATGACAGGTTTCCCTTTACCAACAGATGGAAGCTGGAACAGTAGTCACTCTGATTTGCTAAAGATGGATCTCAGGGGGCTGGAGAGATGGCTCAGAGGTTAAGAGCACTGACTGTTCTTCCAGAGGTTCTGAGTTCAATTCCCAGCAACCACATGATGGCTCACAACCATCTGTAATAAGATCTGGTGCCCTCTTCTGGCCTGCAGGGACACATGCAAGCAGAATGCTGTATACATAATTAATAAATAATAAATCTTTAAAAAAAAAAAAAAAAGATGGATCTCAGGGCCTCATACGTGCCATATGCTTTACAGGACCCAACAGCCAGTGTCTGCACTCCTGTGAAGTCAGGCAATCCCTGCAGTCTGATGACTCTTATGCCTGTTAGTTAATGCTAAATTCTATGCCTTAAGGCTCAGGCATCTTACCTCGCTAAGAAATGATATTCTCACCTACCTCTGAGAGCCCTAAGAGAAGATGGAACAATACCTGGGACTTAGACGTGCAGTATGTCTCTTCTCCCTATGTGGAGTCATGTGTTGCTTAACATCCCAGGAATGAACTCAGAAATGTGTCATTAGGCCACTTTGTTCCATGACTGTCAGAATGTACTTACAAACCAGGAAGGTAACGTAAGAGAACATGATGCAATGCAGAGAAGTGGCAAAAACAGAAGGGGTTGGAAATCGTTACCAGCCTAACTTACCCATTCTGTGTAGTGAGCTTTTTCTTGTAAGTATCAAAATGCTCAAAGTTATTACCACTATCAAGTGTGCTACACATGACACAGAACTGTGTATTCCGGGTTTTTTTTGTTTGTTGTTTGGGGGATTGTTTGTTTTTGAGACAGTGTTTTGCTAAGTGGATCAGGCTGGCCTCAGACTTATAGAAATTCATCTACCTAGCCAGGCAGTGATGGTGCACACCTTTAATCCCAGCACATGGGGAGACAGAGGCAGGCGGATCTCTGTGAGTTCAAGGCCAGCCTAGTTTACAAGAGCTAATTCCAGGACAGGCTCCAAAGCCACAGAGAAACCCTGTCTCGAAAAACAAAATAAGAAAGAAAAAGAAGGGCTGGAGAGATGGCTCAGTGGTTAAGAGTACTGACTGCTCTTCCAGAGGACCTGGGTTCAATTCCCAGCACCCACATGGCAGCTCACAACTGTCTGAAGATCCAGTTCCAGGGGATCTGACACCTTCACCCCAATGCACATAAAATAAAGTTAAATAAGCCATAAATTAAAAAAAAGAAAGAAAGAAAAGAAATTCACCTGCCTCTACGTCCTGAGTACTGGGATTAAAGGCCTGTGTCCAGCTGTGCCTCATTGCTGTGCTTCACTGTCACGTGACTGGCAGCCCAGTTAGGCTTGTTTTCCCCAACATCACAAACACATAAGGAAAACATCTCATTAAAAGAGCTAAAACCTTACAGGCTCTGTTTTAATGTTACAGATCTGTGTGTACATGCACATATGTGTGTGTATTTGTGTGTGTGTGTGTGTATTTGAAACGTTGTTATGCAAACCATAATCATAGAGAATTTAGACAACAATACGGACACTAACAGAGACTTACATAGACCTAATATACATGGGAAAGTATAAAAAGATAAGATCTCCTGAGTAAATGGATAGGGACATTGGGGGAAGGTTGAAGTGGGGAGGAGAGAGGCAGGGAGGGGAGCAGAGAAAAATGTAAAGCTCAATAAATATCAATAAAGAAAGAAGAAAAAAAGAAACATTGTTATGTAACACAGGACAGTTTATAGAGCATCAGGTCTGTGCCAGACCCTATTCTGAGCACAAGAGAGGATCTCAGCCCTTGACTAAACAGATCTAGTACAGAAGGCAAATCACAGCAAAACAATAGTGTACTGCGTGGTCATGAGAAGCTGAGGAGTGGGGGTGGCCACTCATAACCTCAGTGTTCTCAGTACTCAAGAGACTAAGGCAGGAGGATTGAGAATGGCCAGCTCCAGTCTCTGGAAAAAGAGATGGATGAGAAGAGGAGAGAAGAAAGATAGTATGCTGAGAAGAAGACATATAAGTTTGGGGTGGACACTGCTCCAGACTGGTCAGGAGGATCCGCAAAGAGTAGGGAGAAGAGAGACTCATTGGACTATAGCTGTGGGAAGGAAAACAGACTGCTCTGGTGTGAGGAAACCTTGGGAAAATGGGGAGTTGATGCATTGTGGTCGGAAAGGACTTTCCCATCTGCCTGCTGCTTCCGGTTCTTTTCCCTAAGTGGATCAGGAGCTTTGCCATAGGGCTCATAGCTCACTGCTGCTTCTCCAACTGCATTATAATATTGATCTTTTCAGGCCAGTCTGCTCAGAGCTTATGCCATTCTACTGCTAGGTGCCAGGGATGCAAAGATGCTCTGCTAAGTACAGGGGAAGCTACTAGAGTGGAGGACTGCATGCAGTGTGCAGTAAGCTGGGCAGTGTTTTTAAGCAGTCTTCTCCACAAAGCATGGCCTGGGGTGGTGTGGTGAGGGATATCAGATAAGTGGATCAGGCTGCATCCTGAGTGAGCACACTGGGAGGTGGGGCACAGGGACACCTGGAGATGGAAGTCCTACGTGAAACCTCCACTTGGCCAGTTGGAACCAGATGGAGACATAGCTCCATAGGCAAAATTGCATGGGCTCTAAAGTCAACATTCAATTCTGTCATTCCACAGAACACAGTGTGCACTGATTTCTAGGGGCCAAGCACCATGTTTGGATTCTGGTTCTATCAGAGTCCAAGCTGCCTGGTCTGTATGTGAGGAAGAGACAATCTTTTGCAGCCTGCTGGGTACAAGGCTATGACCTTGTGCTGCCTGTCCCACTGAGTTCTGTTCTCCCCTGATGACTAAGCTTCATAGCAGAGAGCTGTTGCTTACCTCCTTCTGGGCCTGTACTGACAGCCCTTGGATGGAGACAGGACTGGCCTCCCATATTATTGATTGAGTGATTGTTTGAATGATTGGTTTTGTCTGTTGCTTCTTGAAGCAAAATGCATGTTCTCTGTACCTGTGTTCTCAGCAGTAAGTTAGGTTGGACTTTCCCAGCTGGGGCTCAGAAAGGCAGCCTTTAACCTTTTTCTCTGGGCATGGTGAGCACTAGTGCTATCTATGCCTTTTCAACCCACTAAGGCCGTTGCTTGCAGGTGGCCCTTTCTCCTACCCCATTCTGTTCAAGAATTCACACAGTGTCTACCTTTCCCTCTCTGTCCCTACAGGACACTTTTGTGGAACTCTACGGGAACAACGCAGCAGCTGAGAGCCGGAAAGGCCAAGAGCGCTTCAATCGCTGGTTCCTGACAGGCATGACTGTGGCTGGTGTGGTTCTACTGGGCTCCCTCTTCAGTCGGAAGTGACCAGACACTGACCACCCACACACCTCTCGCCTCCCACCCTGCCCCTACCACAACTCTTTTCAGCCACCATTGCTACCAGGAGAACCACTACATGCAACTCACGCCCCTCCCCCATCATAGGGTTGGGTCTAGATGGAGTCCCCTTGCAGTTAGCTTTCTAGAAACTACTACGCTTCTGTGAGAGCCACCTTCCCCCCACATCTCAATTCACTTGGCCTCAAAATTCACAAGATTTTCCCCCAAATCAGCCCCTTGGAGGTTGGAAGGAGAGGGGAGGGGGTGCGCTAGAGGGCAGAGAGGGCTTGCCAGGTTGGCAAGACCCTTATTACTCCTGAGCCTCCTAGGAATGTTTTGGCAGGGAACTGGGAAGCTTTCTAACCCTTTTCCCCAGAAAGAGACTAGATTGCCTTGTTTTTGATGTGTGTGGCCTCAGAATTGATCATTTCCCATCCCACTGTGTCCCTGTCCCCTTCTTCCCATCTCTACCCCCAAGAGCCATTTAGAGGCCCCTTTTGACTATTAGAATTCAGGCTGCTTGGGATAAAGGGGCAAGTACCAGAACCTCCTCCCTGCCCGTGGCCTGGCCAAAGCCCCCACTCCTGGTCTGAATGTTCTCCTGAGGGCTCTGGCTAAAGGCCAGTCCCACCCAGAAGGAGGGGCTTAGCTGCAGAAAGTCCTTCATCCCAGAGCTAGAGTGGCTCTCGCAGCTTAGCACTACCCTAGACCCTTCATCACCCTCCCCTGGCTCCCATGACCATGACTGAGGGACCAACTGGGCCCAAGATAGGTGCCCCAGAGCTGTTAATGACTTCAGCTGCCTCACTTCCTGCAAGGTCAGCCTGTGGCATCTTTGCCTTGGGTGCTGGCCACAGGGTCCAGGGACACTGGCCTCAGCCCAGAAGTGAAGGGGAGCTACGGGAGCAGCTGTGGGAGCCCCGGGGCCTTCCCTACCTCAGGCAGGAAGGGCAGGAAGGAGAGCCTGATGTACAAGTGAGGAGGGCTGCAAGGACTTGTCCTACCCAGTCTTTGTGCCCTGCGCCCACCCAGCTTGGGCAGCAGGGCTGCCAAGGTCAGAGTGGCTTGGCCAGGAGCCCTTCAGGCCTCTCTCCTCTGCTCCACCCTTGGCCTGTCTCATCCCTGGGGGTCCCAGCTCAGCTCTGGCTACCCTGGGCTCTCTGCTGTACATATTCAAGACTAGTTTTTATTCCTTGTGAAGATGATATACTATTTTTGTTAAGCGTGTCTGTATTTATGTGTGAGGAGCTGCTGGCTTGCTGTGCGCGTGCACGTGGAGAGCTGGTGCCCAGAGACTGACAGCCTGATGCTCCCTCCCTGCCCTTGCCTGGGGAAGCCCACTGGGGGTCCTGGCTTCTGAGGGGCACCTGTCCCTCCCCTCCCCTCACCCTACACTTGTTCCAGCTCTTTGAAATAGTTTGTGTGAAGGTGAAAGTGCAGTTCAGTAATAAACGGTGTCGACTCTGTGAACCACAGCCTTGGCTCTGTTCCTCTTGGGTAAGGGAGAAGCTGTTGGTTTCTGGCTCTGCTGCCCTAGGGATGGGATGGGGTAGCTTACCAAGTTCCTTCTGTCCCAAATTTCTTTCTGTTCTTCACATTTCTGTACATAACAAGAGTAGGGGTGTTAACTGATCAACTGCTGGTCCTGTGTGTGAACAGGACAAAGTCCTCCCCCTCAGGAACTGAGGTTCTAGTGAGCCTGACAGCCACATAGTCACTGGTCAAGTGTTTAATGAGCCCTGCTGCAACACAAACTTGCCTTTTTGAAGCTTGCACACTACTACAGAAGATGGAAGTGTAGTGTCGGTGCCTTAGGGCTCCCATGAGAAAGCCACTGTCTTCCGGCAAGATAATGAATGACTTGAGAGTAAATAAAGTAACTGGATTAGAGGTGACGTTATTAAGGTAGGTCTTAGAGTTTCACATGAATTAGAGACAGCTAGAGAAAGGATGACATATGGAGCTGAAGAGCTGTTTTGTTTTGTTTTTTGTTTGTTTTTCAAGATTGGGTTCTCTGTAGCTTTGGCGCCTGTCCTGGAACTAGTTCTTGTAGACCAGGCTGGCCTCGAACTCAGAGATCCACCTGCCTCTACTTCCCGAGTGCTGGGATTAAAAGCATGTGCCCAACTTGAAGAGGTGGTTTTGAGGCTGAGTGCTTGCTGCACAATCCTGAGGACCAGGATTTAGATCCTAGCACCAAGTAGAGTGTTCCCCAAATACCTGGAATTCCAGCTCCAAGAGATGTGATACCCTTTCCGGCCTCTCCCTTTGTACAAGCATGTGCACCCTCACACTTGTGGACATATATTAGATAAATAAATTTTGTTGTTGTTGTTGTTGTGGTTTTTCAAGACAGGGTTTCTCTATGTAGTCCTGGCAGCTGTCCTGGAACTTGCTCTGTAGACCAGGTTGACCTTGAACTCACAGAGATCCACCTGTCTCTGCCTTCCTAGTGCTGAGATTAAAGGTGTGTGCCACCACAGTGTGACCCCAGAATATTTTTAAAGATGACACAGAAACCAGGCATAGTAACATACCTTCTTTAATCCCAGCACTCAGGAGAGGCAGGTTGTTGATCTCTGTAAATTTGAGGCCAGCCTGGTTTACATATCAAGTTCAGGACAGCCAGAGCTACATAGAGAGACCTTGTTTCAAAGATAGAAGTGACAGGTTTGACGGTTAGTAAAACATGAATAGCAAGCACTGGGCTCTGTGTGGTGGCACGTAGCTTTGTAGCTTTGATTTCAACACGTAAAGAGCAGAGACAGGTAAATTTGAGCTTAAGGCCAGTCTGGTCAGCATAGAGTTCCAGGCTGTTGAGGACTACATAGGACTACATACATACCTGTCTCAAAGAACAAGACTTGATCAGAGTCCCTATAACTCAAGAGGATAATGGGGCACATGGGTTCCCAGGGGGAGCCAACTCGGATCCCTCTTTGGACTGAAGGAAAGCTAGTGTGTTTGGCACTGAACAGCCTTGTGCTTTTTTTTTTTTTTTTTTTTTTGTTTTTCGAGACAGGGTTTCTCTGTGGCTTTGGAGCCTGCGCTGGAACTAGCTCTTTAGACCAGGCTGGTCTCGAACTCACAGAGATCCGCCTGCCTCTGCCTCCCAAGTGCTGGGATTAAAGGCATGCGCCACCACCACCCGGCTCAGCCTTGTGCTAAGAAGCCAGATTGACAGGAGATACGGGACATGGATTTGGCCCTGGTCAGGAAGCCTATGATCCTTAGATCTCTGGAATTATCTCTAACTGATATGAGAACATTCTAGAAGGGAGTTGGGAGAAGGCCTAGAGACCAATAAGAAGCCATTTATTGATTATAACTCTGAGTTTAGGAATTATGTGACCTGGGTCACTGTAGACCTTGTAACATTTCATACTGCTCCTGAAATCTCAGAGAAATGGGTCTATGGTACAACCCCTCACACCATTGGTCAAAATTGAATGGGGTGCCCCTCCGTAGGCAGCCACTCTGCTTTCAAGTTCATGTCGCTGTGGCTGGAAGTGGGAAGGAACCCCATACTGGATGGTTTTCTGAGGCTACATGATGAGACCTGAAAGCCTTCCCCGAACCATGGGGCTCTTACTCAGTGCCCGTGACATCTGACTCCTGCAGGACAGCTTTGTCCACTATCTTCCCACCTTGCTCTGCTCACTAGAAGACTTCTGTACTCCCATCACTTGGGTATGGAGCTACCCAACTCTACGGCTGTCAGAATTCTGCCACCAAAGTCTCCCGCCCCCACCCACCTCTTTCTCTGGCAGCTGCAGGCCTGTCAGTGCCGTCGTTGACTGCCTACCCCTACCCCCAGTGGAGCTGCTCCCTACCCTAGCCACTCGAGGACCCCTCTCCAGAGTTTCCAATATGCTTCCAGAAACATCTTTCATGTTGACAAATACACATATGAAATATGCTTTGATTCTACATCTTAATTTTTGGGTATATCCTTGGTTTACGTTATTTTTGAAACAGGGTCTCACTGTGTAGCCCAAGCTATTTTGGAATAGATTCTCCTCCCCAAATGTTGGGATTATAGGCAAATGCTACAAATGTTTGGTATGGATAGTCTTTCTGTTTTCTCCTGTATAACCTGTGGAAGTTTGAGTATCCACACGTAAATGCCCATGCACTCATTGGTAGCTCCAGCCATTTGCAACTTGGAATATATTCATCCTTTAAAAAAAAAAAGCTATATAGTATTCCTCAAAATTTGGGAGGTTGAAATACGGTCTGGCTCTGTTTTCTAGGCTGGCCTGGAACTGGAAATCATTCTCCTGCCTCTGTCCTGGAAGTATGAAGATTAAATATGTGAGCTCCCACATCCGGCTTTCACTAAACTCTTATCCTGATCCCCAACTTGGGAGTCCCAATGCCAGGCTGTCATCACACTTTTGGAGTCACACTGGTGTGAGTCCCAGTGCCAGAGAGACATGTAATCACACTGTTGGAGTCACTGGTGTGAGTCCCAGTCCGGACAGATAGGTCATCACACTGTTGAAGTCATAATGGCTGAAGGCCCTTGAGCTCCCCTTTAAAAGGAGGCAGGGACAACTTGATTTTGGCTCCATAGCTACAACTTTTTAAAAAGAGATTTATTTTTAGGGACTGGAGAGATTGCATGCATGTGGTATGCACAAAGCCCTTCCTCATTTAATCTCCTCATCATATAAGCTGAGTGTGGTAGCGCATCTTTAATCCCAGCACTCGGAAGTAGAGGCTGGAGGGTCAGAAATTCATAGCAAGTTCTAGGCCAACACATGAAACTCTGTCTTAAAAGAAAAAAAAAGACAAACAGGAACAAACAAAAGAATAACAGTTTGAGTTTTAGATTTTTTTTTTATTCTTAAAAATTTACATTTACTCCCCTTGTCCCGGGCCCTCCTGCTCCCCCACTACCCCACCACCCTCCCCCTACTTCCCTGATATGGGGCAGGATACCCTGCCCTGTGGAAAGCCCAAGGCCCTCCTCCCTCCATCTCGGCATAAGAAGGTGTGCATCCA
>JAQHUG010000271.1:1345356-1367146 GCA_028555095.1 Dicrostonyx torquatus | reverse complement strand
CTTAATTTAACCCATCTCCATTAACCTGTGCATCACCATGAGGTTGTGGTCTACCAGCAAAGTTTCAGCACATCTGTCTCCGGCAGAGGCTCCATGGCTTCTTTCTGACTCTGCCTCTTTTCTCCCAGCATTCAGTTTAGTTTTCCCTGCCTAGCTCTGTTCCCCTATAGCTCTGCTATAGGCCCAAAGCAGTTCCTTTATTAACCAACGATATTCACAACATATACAGGGGAATCCCACATCAGATTCATCTCTCCAGCCCCAAGGCCAGAATTCTTGATCACAAGAAGAAAAACTCCATTAGAAGCCATACTGGAGCCAGGCAATGGTGGTGTATGCCTTTAATCTCAGCACTTGGGATGCATAGACACATGGATGTCTGTGAGTTTGAGGCCAACCTGGTCTACAAAATGAGTTCCAAGACATCTAGGGCTGTTATAAAGAGAAACTCTATCTTGAAAAAACCAAAGAGAGAAAGAGAGAGAAACCATATTGGCCACAACTGAACAATTATCAGAATTTTGCCTAATTTCAGAAATTAAGCAAACGCCTGTCGCTACCTTCTTGGAGGATACCTCTATGAGTAGAGTCCCTTCTGCTCTCAGTGAAGCAGGTTTGCCATCTGAGAGGTGGCATTGCCTGATGTGTACTTCCACCCGCAGTTTTGCATACAAATAAGGAAATAAATAATAAAAAAGAAGTGTTGCAGCTGCCTTACCTGTCTTGCTCATAAGTGTCCTGGTTTTATTTCTACCAAGTCCACGCCACAGATCCATGAGGTTCTGGGCTGGTTCGTTGGCTGCAGGAATCTACACATTGAGACCTCGTCTCAAAAAAAGAAACAAGCAAACAAACAAAATTCTACATCTGTTTCCAGGAAACTCTTTGAGTAGTGCCCCTCCCTACTCATTCCTCTGCTTCCTCAAGACTCCTGCTGTGAGAAGATGCCTAAGGTGCCCACATGGAATAAATCTGAACCAAGCTATGTCCTCAAACCACATATTCAACTTCTAACCCTCAGCACCTCAAAACGTGACTGCATCTGTAGTTAAGGAAGGCTCAGATATAGAAGGGCTTGCCTTGAGCCAGCAAGATGGCTTGGTAGGTAAAGGTCCCTACCCCGAAGCTTGATGACCTGAGTTCAGTCCTGGAACTCTCAGGGTGGGAGGAGGGAACTAGTTGTCCCACAAGTTGTCCTCTGATCTGCACACAGGAGCCATGACACATGCAACAACCCTCTTCCCCCATAGATGATAGATAGATACATAGATGATGGATAGATAGATTGATAGATGATAGGTAGATGATTGATAGATGACAGATAGATGATAGATAGATAGATAGATAGATAGATAGATAGATAGATAGATAGATAGATAGATAGATAGATGAAAGGAGTGCTTGCTTCATGTGCACAGTACGCTGGGCTTCAGCTCCAGTTCCACAGGTGCTGATGTGATAGTGTAGACCTGTAATTCCAGCACTTGGGAGGTCAAGGCAGGAAGATCAAAAGTTCAAGGTCATCCTCAACTAGGTTCCAGGTCAGCCTACAGGAGACCTGTCTCAACAATGACTACACAAACCAACAACAACAAATCCTACAACCAGGTTCCTTGGGTGAGAGAGAGAGTGGCGCTCGTCTTTCAGGGACCAGAATTTGTTTCCCAGCACCCACATCAAGAAGTGCTGGGCAGTGGTGGTGCACACCTTTAATCCTGCACTCATATGTAACAGACATGTAAACATACACATATATAAAAATTCATAAAAGAAGATTCCCAAGTACCTAAGTAACCAAGCATGGTGACACATGCTATTAGCACACAGATGGCTGAGGCAGGAGGATGGTAATTCCACAGCTAGTCTGGACAATGCCAGACCCTAAATTCAAATGAAGTTGCTGAGAAGAGGCCCAAGGGCTACACTCCAATCCATTCAATCTGCCTGGTGTTCATGTGAGAAGTGGAGACCAGGACTCACAGGGGCAGCAGAGCAGTTCACACACATGTGACAGCAAGGACGACTGTGTGCAAGCCACAGAGCTGGACTTGGGGAGAAGCTGGCCTTGCCGACTCCATGATCCCTGGCTTCTGGCCTTGAGAACAGAGAGAATATAAATTTCTGTTGTTTAAAGCCAGCCTGTGGGTTACTGTCATGGCTGCCCCCGTAAAGCAGAGAGCCTTAGCAGCCATGGGGGAGGAGAGGGCAGGGTGGCAGGGGAGACAAAAGCTATAAGATGGTGGTTGTCTGTGCACAGGCTTGCTCCTCTTATTTTGGAAGGGGGGACATGCTAATCCAAGCCTCCACGGAGCCACACCCAGCATTACTGTAGGGACAAGACTGATGGAGAGCATTCATTTTTCCCAGAACCAATTTTGGCAATTTTCTCTACTGTCCACCAACACCACTCCTTCATAATTTACTAAACAAACCAATTTTACTGTCAGCACATTAATCGTGTTCAGCTGCGTCCACACGGCTGTCCAAGAAGCAAGGTTAAAACTGGCCTGCAAACATACAATACCCCCAAATGAGCTTTCTCCTTGTTTGTTTACTGGAGGTGGGATCTAACCATGAATCCAAGCCTGACTTTGAACTTTCAGTCCTACCTCAGCCTCCAAAGGCTCCCCGTCACCATCAGACACCACCTTGCCTGCAGCTCCAGAACATTTCTGGAATTCCGACAACATTCCTCATACCTGTGGGTTCCACCCAACAGGCCAGCAGGTCCCACCCACCCATCCTCTCTGCTCAGGAGCTGATGGCCTGGAGGCAGTGAGTGTAAATGGGACTCACACCACCACCTCCTCTGCTGGCTCCTCCCATGCTTTCCTCCAGGTTCCCCTCTTCAGTGGAAGTAGAAGAACCATGCTCTGGGGGACAGTCTGCTCCCCACCTTTCCTGTCCCATCTTGTTCCCACTGGCTGTCTCTAGGTCCCTAACGTGTTAGAGCCCTCATCGCCAGCCACGGGGCCTTTGCGCTTGACTCTCTCTACCTAGCTTCTTTCACGGCTTACATCTGGTCATCTTTCATGGTGGAGGACAATTCCTCAGGGAATCCCTCCAGGCTAGGCCCCTGATTGGCCATCCAGATACCACTTCTGTTTTGGCACTCCTTCATACTCTGATTTACTAGGCAGACAGCCGATTAATATTCCTTTTTCCATTCCCAACTTTCAGATTCACAATACCAGAATTAATGACTCTAGTAGGAGACCTCATTCATTGCACCCCCACCCCCAGCCTGGGATCTGGTCAGTAGGCAAATTTGTTGGTTGAATGAATATTGTTGTTGTTACTGTTTCCCTAAATTCTTCCATCGCCATGGGAGAGTATGTGTGGAGGTACATTGCTTGAATCTATCTTCAGAAGGGCAGTCATAAAGCCAGGAGAGGTGGAACACAACTGTAATCCCAGCAGAAAGGTCAGAAGTTCAAGGCCATCCTCAGTTCCACAGTATAAGACTAGCTGGGCTAGAGTTTCACATAACCCTGTCTGGGACAGGCATGGTGGTGCAGGCCTTTTAGCATTCAGGAAGGCAAGGCAAGAGGATTCTGAGTTCAAGGCCAGCCTGGTCTCCAGGATAAGTACAGGCCAGTCAAGGCTACGCGGTAAGACAAAACAAAGCCAAACAAGAAAGAAAACAAAACTGTCTGGAGAAGGTGGGGCAGGAAAGAAAGGGTTGGTGTTCAGACCAGCACTTCCAGATCTTTGCAGTGCTCCTGGTCACATCTTCTTGGGCTGCCCCCGCTAAGGACTGACCCCTGGGGTTGTAGTGGGACAGTGTTGTCCAAGGCAAATGGCATCAGAGGCAGGACTCTTCTGCTGCACACTGTGCTCCTCCGGGGTCCCATTGGTCTCCCCAAGATTGTCTATTGACGCCATATATCAGCTTGCACTCTGCTACCTCTCAGCTTCAAGCTCACTCCCTCACTCACCCAGAAGACTGAGTCAGGAGCCTCATGAGTCTGAAGCCAGCCTTTGCTCTATCGCAAGACCCTGCCAAAATAGACAGACAGAAGTGGGAAGGGAGAGAAAGGGAGGGAGGAGGGAGGGAGAGAGAGAGAGAGAGAGAGAGAGAGAGAGAGAGAGAGAGAGAGAGAGAGAGAGAGAGAATGGGACAAACGTTCATAATATGCCTGTAACCCCAGTATTAGGATTGGGGAGATACTGGGATTGGAGCACTTTCCTCAGTACTGGCTGGACCTCCTGGAATTGACGTCGGGCCTGCACTCAGGACATGATGGTGCGGAGTTTTGCCGGTAGAGGGCGCCAAAGGGAGCACCGTGGGTAGAAAGGATTCTCTCCTGTATGTGTCCTCTGGAGATCATCACCCCAGCCACAGGGTGGAGCAGCTGTCAGCGCCCTCGAGGCCCCCTGCAGCCCTCCCGTGGTAGAGGCCTCATATCCGCCCTTGTTCCACCAGCCACCGGCCTCAGCCCCTGCAGCCGCAGTTGCTCTGCTGCCCATGAATACCGAACAGCTGTAGCCAGGCACCCTCGCAACTTCTCCACATCCATACTCCTAAGAGCTCTGAACCCCTACCTGCTTCCTTGGAATTCCGCTAGGGAACTTTTGTTTTTTTTTTTTTTTTGAGATAGGGTCTCTCTATGTAGCCCTGACAGCCCTGTAACTCACTCTGTAGACCAGGTTGGCCTTGAACCCACAGATGTCCACCTACCTCTGTCTCCCTAGTGCTGGGATTAAAGGGGTGCACCACCACTGCCACCGGGACCCTAGGGAACTTTTAAGTTCCCTTGTGTCTTTGTTACCTTTCCGTGTAAGCTTGATCTCTTTCTGTACTAATCAGACCCTGATTTTTTTTTTCTTTTTGGTACTACTAGAAGTTGAAGCCAAGACCTTCACATGCTCAGCAAGCACTCCATCACTGAGCCACATCCCCAGTCCAATTGGTCCATTTTAACCCCTGTGTAGTTTCTCCGGACTGAACACAGAAGGCTCCAGACTGGTCCACCTCCTGTGCTCCTTCTCAGGTGTCAGACTAAGGGACTCTCATTCTCTCCCCCTCCATTCCTGCACAGTCATTACTCCCCAGATCGCTTCATGTGACTAACTCCTTGACATCTGTCCCTCAGAGATCCCAAACACGGAAGCTGCCCCCCCCCGTGCTTGCCCTGTGTACCCTGTTCCTCAGCCCAAGACAGACTCTCTTCCAACACACACATCTCTGCTCCAGGACTTCTTCAGTCACGGTGGTCTCCTTGAAGTTCAGATTGGCAGAGCAGATCCCACCTCACAGTTTCTGCACTTGTTAGCCTATTTTTTTCTTTTGCAATGCCAGAGATGAAACTCGAGGCCTCACACACAAGTAAGGGAGGCAGCACAAGGCTACATGCTGCCCAGCCTCCACCTTCCATTCAAGGTTTGCTCCCCGACTCCACTCTGCCCTCTTCAGAGGTGCCACTTCCTTTAAGAGGCTCTTCACCTGCTTCCCAGACTCACTCTCTCCTGCTTTCTCTGTGGCGCTTACCTCTTGTCACGCAGTATTCCTCGCTATTACTCATTATTCACATTTGCCTTGGCCTGCACAGGAGAAAAGTCTTCTGTGTGAAGCCAGTCTTGGACACTGCAGCATCCTCAGAGCCTCGAATCCTGGACACTGCAGCACCCCAGAGCCCGGAATCATGGACACTGCAGCATCCTCAGAGCCCAGAATCATGTATACTGCAGCATCCTCAGAGCCTCGAATCCTGGACACTGCAGCATCCCCAGAGCCCAGAATCATGGACCCTGCAGCATCCCCAGAGCCCAGAATCATGGACACTGCAGCATCCCCAGAGCCCGGAATCATACTACTAGGTACATGATGGGTGCTCAGGAAAGACTGGTTAACTGACTGAATAGAAGACTTGTTTCTGCCGGGCAGTGGTGGCGCACACCTTTAATCCCAGCACTCGGGAGGCAGAGACAGGCGTATCTCTGGGAGTTCGAGGCTGGTCTTGTCTACAAAGCAAGTTCTAGGACAGCTAGGACTGTTGCACAGAGAAACCCTGTCTTGGGAAAAAAAGAAAAGTGTTTTTGCCTTTGCTACTGCCTCCCTTCCCTTGAATGCTTTCTCTCCTCCCTCCAGCCTGTCTTAAGGTCCCCAGCACACTTTTTCAGGAAACCCTCTGTGAATTGTTCCTGCCCCCATATCACTGGGTGAATTTGGATGCCATATATAGTCCAAGGGGAGTTTGCAGGCAGAAAAAACAAGCTGCTTTATTGGAGCTAAAGGAAGAGGGGGAGACGAGAGGAGGAGGCTTGGGCTTCAGGCTCTGCACCAGGTGGTCTCACTTGGGCAAGCGGCAGAAGAGTGATGCAGGTCACTTTTTCCACTCTTTCTTTTCATAATCCCAGTGGGCAGCCAGGCCCTGTATGGGGTTGCTCTTCATGTCCAGGAGGCGCTGGAGCTGCTGGGCTTTCCGCTCATCCGTCAGGGTGATAACTTTCTCAGGGAACACTGCAGGGACAGCAAAGGTGAGAGAGCAGCAGCCCAGGTCCCCACAGTCATACTCCCTCCCTCTGAGCCCCAGGCTACAGCCACACTGTCAGGGTCCCCTGCACTGAGGGGTTCACTCCCTGCTACTCCAGGGTCTCCCCCCACCCCTCTGTTTCTGTCTCAGTCTTTTTGAAAAAGGATTTTACTCTGTAGCTCTGGTTGTCTACATAGAACTCATTATGTAGACCAGCCTGGCTTCGAACTCACAGGGATCCTACTGTCACTGCCTTCCCAGGCTCTCCAGATGGTCCGGGACCAGGGCTTTGCTGCCAGTTTTCCTTAGACTCACTCCTTCCCCTCAGTGAATCTATTTCCTCACTTATCTCTGTGACCAGTGGCAGGACTGACTTGAGAACAATGTGTGCTGCTCCAGCCCCACCACTTCTCTACTGTGTGGCCTCAAACAAGTTACTTCACTTCTCTGAGCATCATCTTCCTCTCCTGCCAGGAGTAGGCTCTGTCTGGATGGTTATGGAAATGGGTATGAGTACTTGTGAGGTTCTGGGCATCTCTCTGGCTGGACAGATAGGAAGCGCTGGCTATGGCCTCTCACTAGACAGGAAGGGAGAGGGGGCTCCTTCTGTGTCCTGCAGTTGGGTGGGTGGTAGGATAATTAGAAGCAAAAGGTAAGCAGGCACCATTGACTTTACAAACCAGGAAAGGAGCTGGACAGTGGTGGAGGCCTGTAATCCCAGTACTGTGAAAGCCGAGGCAGGAGGATAGAGAGCTTACGGCCAGCCTGGGCTACATAGTAATAATATCAGAGAACAGCATTTCACCCAAAGGCTGGACCCTGACGGAGGGACTTGAGAGACCCTTGTGGACCTTCTTAGCCTATCCTCTGTCTACCCCTGGTACTTAACTTTCCCCCTTCATTCATTATGTGGTGGGGGTATGCACAGTGGAGTGAGCTATGGGGCATGTGTGGAGGTCTGAGAAGGCAGTTCTCTCCTTCTACCATGGGGCTCCTGGGAACTGAACTCAATTGAAGGCATGATGGCATGCATCTTTAGCCACTGAGCCAGGCTCGTCTTAGTTTTTGAGGCAGGATTTCTCACTGATGCTGGTGCTCACTGCGCTCACTGCTCAGTTAGACTAGCTATAGGGATCCTACTGTTTCTACCTCCCCAGTGCCCTATCACATCCCAACTTCAAAACAATTATTAATATTACTATTATTTTATATGTCCTGCTTGCATATATGTATGTGCACCATGTGTGTGTCCGGCGCCTGAGCAGGCCAGCAAAGCGTGTCATATCCCCTGTTACTGACAGTTCTGAGCTGTCATGTTGGTACTAGGAATAAATCCAAGTCTTTTGGAAAAGCAGCCAGTGTAACTGCTGAGCCATCTCTCTGGCCTAACATATCTGCTTTTTATGCTGGGAGTGGTGCTGGTGCTGATGCTGGGGATCCAAACTCAAGTTTTCATGGCAAGTACTTTTCTGAGTGAGCTGTCTCCCAACCTCATCACTGTCTTTATCCAGAGGTAGACAAGGAGGGCCCCTATGACACAGCAAACCTTGAGCTAGATCATTCCCTAAAGACCTTCCCTTTTCATGTTTGTACAAGACAGGAATTCCCATCAAGCTTTTACGAGAAAAATCACAGCATTTGGGAGGCAGAAGGAGAGGCGGGCAGATCTCTGTCAACTCAAGGTCAGTCTGGTCTACACAGAGTTCCAAATCAGCCAGGAGGAGACCTTGACCAACATAAATAAACCCTCAAACAAAGGGCTGGCAAATAGCTTAATGGGTAAATGTGCTTTCTACCAGACCTGAGAACTGACTCCCAAAAGCTGTCCTCTGACCTCCACAGTAAATAAACTTTAAAAGAAAGAAAGGAATGACTCACCTTCATAACAAACAAATGAACAAACAAAAAACAACCCACAACCCGAGTGTGTGGTGACTCATGCCTATAATGCCTGCAATCAGAATTTCAAAGCAAAACAATTGCTGCAAGTTTAAAGCCAAACTAGGCTCCTTAGTGAGTTTCCCATCATCCTGGATGTGGCAGTTTGAACAAGAATGGCCTCCCATAGGCTCATATATTGGAATGCTTAGTCATTGGGGAATGCCACTATTTGAAAAGGATAAAGAGGTGTGGCCTTGTTGGAGGAAGTATGTCACTGGGGGTGGACTCTGAGGTTTCAGAAGCCCGAGCTAAGCCCAGTGTCACTCTCTCTTCCTGCTATCTACTGATCTAGATGTAGGACTCTAGCACCATATCTGCCTCTGTGCCACCATGGCGATGGACTAAACTCTAAAACTGTAAGCCAGCCTCAATGAAATGCTTGCTTTTGTTAGAGTTGCTGTGGCCATGGTGACTCTTCAAAGTAATACAACAGTGGCTAAGACAGTGGCCTAAGAGTAAGACCTTGCATTCATTCACTTATTTATTTGGTTGGTTGGTTTTTTGTGACAGGATTTCTCTGTAGCCCTGGCTGTCCTGAAACTCACTCTACAGATTGCTATCTATAGACTCTATAGGCTGTTGTCAAAGTCAGAGACCCATCCACTTGCCTCTGCTTCCTGAGTGCTGGGACTAACAGTGTGTGCCACTACTGCCCAACAAGATCTTGCTTCTAAAACAAAAAATAAATGTCTGGTGTGGTAGTGCATGCCTTTAATCTCAGCATGTGAGTTTGAGGCCAGCCTGATCAACACAGGGAGCTCCAGGCCAGACAAGGGTACCTCTCTTAAAAGAGACAGAGGAGACAGAGAGAGAAAGAGAGAGAGAGAGGATTCCCAGAAAACAATGTTTCCTAGTTTCTCCTGTAGCTAAGCTAAGCAAGGACATATTATCATCTGTAGCCAACAGAACAGAAGTAGATGCTGGACATGGAGAGGTATCTTGTACATCAAATGCAAGCTTCCATTCCTGTTAAGTGTAACAGAGCAAAGGGTCTGTGAGTGCCCATCTTGGCCTGGATTGTTTCACTGGCCTTTTATTGTGAGAGAGGAATAACCCTAGATAAATGTGGTCCTGCATACCTAACCTCGATTCTCAGAAAGGAGAATCCCAAGTCTGAGGTCAGCCTGGTCTGCATAGTAAAGCCTGCAAAGAAGAAGAAGAAGAAGGAGAAGGAGAAGAAGAAGAAGAAGAAGAAGAAGAAGAAGAAGAAGAAGAAGAAGAAGAAGAAGAAGAAGAAGAAGAAGGAAGAAGAAGAAATTGATCATAGTGGCGCACACCTTTAATCCCAGTACTTGGGAGGCAGGCAGATGGACCTCTGTGAGTTTGAGACCAGTCTGGTCTACATAGTAAGTTCCAGAACAGTCAAGTCTACATAGTGAGACTCTGACCAAAAAAAAAAAAAAAAAGGAAAAATATATTTGTGTCTTCCAACTGTTGAAAAGTATGCTAAGAAACACATGGTTAATACACAGCAATCAGAAACGCCACCATGCATGCACCCACCTGAACCTATAGCCCCCTCACTAAATCCTCCAAGAGCCCAGACAGAACTGGATATTATTATTCCCATTTTGCAGATAAGAAAACTAATGCTCAGAGAGCTAACCTTCCTACCTTCCCCCCTGGTTGCCATGTTCTGTTCTTCACCCTCCCTCTGTGGAGACTTTTCAGAACCCTTCAGGTGAGTCCTAGCGAGCTCAGACAGTAGCTATGGGCACAAGGGAATCCACTGCCTCCAGCCAACGACTCATACACTCACCATACACCCGCTGCCACCAAATCACCAGAGCAGTGAAGCCAATGAAAAAGAAGACGCAGCCCATCACCGTCTTCCATTCGTTGGAGCGATGGTTCATCTCTGCGAAGGTTTCGTGGAACTGGAGCCGGTACACTGGAGATAAGCAATGTGTGGAAGGGTACTTATACAGACCCATGCCCAGGACCCTGGAACCAGCTGATGGTCCCCGAAACCCTTGGCTGTTCACTCAGCCTCTGTGTTGTGGAATATTATTTTAACTCGGCAAAGATAAATTATATTTGTTTATGCTGCAGCATCTTACTTTAACTGTGTAAAGGTGTGTTGCTTTGTTTCTGCTGCATGTGTTTAATTCTGTAAAGATGTGTGGCAGCAGCCGGGCGGTGGTGACGCATGCCTTTAATCCCAGCACTCGGGAGGCAGAGGCAGGCGGATCTTTGTGAGTTCAAGACCAGCCTGGTCTACAAGAGCTAGTCCCAGCGCAGGCTCCAAAGCCACAGAGAAACTCTGTCTCGAAAAACCAAAAAAAAAAAAAAAAAAAAAAAAAAAAAAGATGTGTGGCAGCTGTCTCACCTTGCCTGTCTAAGGCACCCGATTGATCTAATAAAAAGCTGAATAGCCAACTGCTAGGCAGAAGAAAAGATAGGCGGGACTGAGGGCAGAGAGAATAAATAGGAGAAATCTAGGCTTGAAAAAGAAGAGGAACAAGAAAGGAGGGGGAGGGAGATGCCTGGGGCCAGAAGTCAGGCAGACACCAGCCAGACACAGAGAAGCAGTGAAAGTAAGATATACAGAAGGAAGAAAGGTAACAAGTAGGTAAAGAGAAGCAGGATAATTTAAGTTAAAAGAGCAAGCCAGAAACCTACCTAAACTAGGCGGAGCATTCAAAACTAATGATAAGTCTCTGTGTCATGATTTAGGAGCTGGTTTGTGGCCTAAAAGAAAAGGCCTGGTACACCTGAGTGTGCAAGTGTGTACATGACATATATGTGCGTGGATGACATATATGTGCGTGAATGTGGTGGCTAGGAATCACCATCTGGTGTCTTCCGTGATCACACTCTACCTTCACTACCTTGTGTTTTGAGACAGGATCTCTTGCTGACCCTGAAACTCACGGATTGGTCTATACTAGCTGGCCAGGGAGCGCCTCCTGTCTTGGCCTCCCCATGGCTGGGATTACAGTCAGGTGCTGCTCTACCCAGAATTTTTCTGAAGTCAGGTTCTCATGCTTGCATGGCAGGTCCTGCACTGAGCCATCTCCCCATACACCAGTCCATTGTTTTGTTTTGGAGACAGGGTTTCTCTGTGTAACAGTACTGACTATCCTGGAACTCGCTTTGTAGACCAGGCTGAGATCCATCTGCCTCACCTCCCCAAGTGCAGAGATTAAAGGCTTGTGCCACCACTGCCCAGCTACACCAGCCCATTCTTGTTTGCTTGTGTGTTTTGTTTGTTTTGAGCTAGGGTCTCACTCTGCTGTCCTGCCTCTGCTTCCTTAACAAGGGAGCGCAGCCACCAAATTTTTTTTTTTTTAAATTTAAATACATTGGTGTTAAGGTGTTAGATCCCCTGGAACCAGATTTATAGACAGTTGTGAGCTGCCATGTGGGTGCTAGGAATTGAACCCCCGGGGCCTCTGGAAGAGCAGTCATCTCTCCAGCCCCCCGCCACCAGATTCTTATTAAGCACTTACTGTCTACAAAATATGGTAACCCTATGCACAGTGGTTCCTACCCTCATGAAATTTAGGAGGGTAGGAATCAATTATTTCAGCAACTGTGTGATGGGTGAGGATAGGGGAGCTGCCTCCATTAGGAAGTCAAGAAGGCCTCTCAGAGACCTTGGGACCCAGGTTTAGGAGATCAGAGAAAGCCAAGTTGAAATGAAAGCAAAGGAGAACACTGTGGTGGCTCACATTCATCCAGCCCTGCCAAAGTAGAGGTAGACAAATCTCAGTGAATTCAAGGGCAGCCTGGGCTACACACTGGATCTCAGTCCAGCCGTCTTTACAGTGAAACCCATTGTTGCAAAAATTAAAGCCTGGTGGTGGCAGTGAAGAATGCCTTTAATCCCAGCGGCAGGCAGATAGATCTCTCTGAGTTGGAGGCCAGCCTGGTCTAGGATAGCCAGGGCAACACAGAGAAAGCCTGTCTCAAAAAACTAAAACATAAAAAAATTAAATTAAATGGCTTAGGACAAGAACAGATGGGGAAAGGGCGAGGAAGGGCAGTGTGACTGAGGAAGAGGAGTGAGTGTCAGCAGGAGGCAGATCCCACAGGACCTGGCCAGCCCCAGGGAAGATGGGATTTGGGTCTATTCTGACTGAACAGGGAGGGTGCATTTCTGACGTGGAAGTACAAAAATAAGCTTTTATGTGACAATTCTTTATCAGGACTTTCCTGACCTTCTGCCTCCCACTGGGGATTTTTATCACCTGCTTTGTAGAACTCAAGCTCCCCAGACCCTCAGAAGAACAAGGGCTAATAAATAAATTTTAAAAAAAAAAAGGGGGGGGGCTGGAGAGATGGCTCAGAGGTTAAGAGAACTGACTGCTGTTCTGGAGGTCCTGAGTTCAATTCCCAGCAACCATATGATGACTCACACCCATTGTAATGAGATCTGAGATCTGGTGCCCAGAACACTACATACATAATAAATAAATTAAAAAAAAAAAAAAGAACAAGGGCTCTAGTCCCGGACGCCTCCCCAGCACCAAGATCACTGGCAGCACACAGGAGGCTGTTTCGTATCGTTATGCATTTAAAACTAAAAAACATTGATTTATTTTGGGAAGGAATCTTCCCAAATAAATTGTGCACCCACAATCCTCCTCCCTCTGCCATTCCCAGGACTGGTATTATAGGTACATGTCACCATGCCAGCTTAGACTCTCTTTTGGGGGGTTTGTTTTGTTTTGATTTTTGAGACAGGGTTTCTCTGAGTAGCCTTGGGTGTGCCGGATCTCACTCTGTAGACCAGGCTGGCCTTGAACTCACAGATCTGCCTGCCTCTGCCTCCTAGGTGCTGGGATTAAGAGCGTGCGCCACCACTACCCAACTACCATGCCAACTTAAGGCTTTATCTTCGCTTAAGTTGTGTGTCTTCCAGTAATTATCAAAATACAGCCACAGTTGGATACCTACCTAGGCTCTGGCATGGCTATCAGGAGATGCATGGACCAGGGCCATTGTGGCCCACTACCCAGCTTGATGCCTAAGCTCAGATCAAGAGTCATAAAATGAAAAAGCAAAACGGGACAAGCGATGTCTGTAAGCCAAAGACCTGGTCTGTGGAGGACTTCAGGAAGGATGCTGACCTCCCTCCCTTGCTCCTTCCCTTCCCATTTGCCCTCTTTTTTTTCTGCTTCCGTCTCTCCTTTTTCTTTCTACCCTCTCCACTTCCCACCTTCCCTGCCTCTTTCCCTTCTTGCAGTTCTTTAGTAAGAGTGTGGCCTATGTGAACAATGCCTCTCTGTACCTTAAATAGCTCCGAAATGGCTATGTGAGGGAAAATGAGCGCTGGCACAAGTTCCTGGGCAGAACCGTCTTGGGCTGGTCAGTTTGGCTGCCACAGTGACTCTCCACCCAGGCAGGAGCAGAGAGGAGGAAGGAGGTGGGGTGAAGGTGAGGGAGGGGGGATCCAGTGGCAAGAGGTCCAGGGCCTGGCTGGTGCTCACTGAGAGCTCTGGCTCCCTCCTGTAACTCAGCAACCTTCCAAGAGTGTGGTGTGGCAGCGGTGTGGTATAGTCCTGGTACCTTCTGTGTGGGTCCAGTCCTGACTACTGGCTAGTAACTCTAAGTTGTGTGGCCTAGCCAGTGATGTCATCTCCCTGAGCTTCTGTTTCCTACAACTATGGGACCAGCTGCTGGCCAGTTAATGGTGGGTACAGGGACACACTTAATGTGGTGACATTTGGGTAAAGAAGAAAAGAGGGACCCTCTCTTTCTGATATAGAAGGAAGATGGGTGGAATAGGTAGAAGGGAAAGGAGGGAGGAGGAGAGAGAAGGAGGGGGGAGAGGAAGAAAGAGGGAGGTGAGGGAGGGAGTTGGAAGGGGAGTTGGCGGGTATGGAAGGAAAGAAAAGGAGCCAGGCAGAGCCCTGAGCATTTAAGTTTATAGGGCAAGGATGCAGCTTGTTCCCACCCGTGCCAGGGCCTGCCTTTGTAGTAGATGCCAGTAAGATGCCCAGTGAGGGAAAGAATGAGGGAGTAGGCAAAGCTGGCTTCTGCCTATCAAGTACCCCCTGAAGTAAGAGACATCAGCGGCCCCAGCTGTGGAAGGAGGCAGAGGCTCTCCAGATAGCCCAGGTCAACCCAGAGCCACATAGCTCTCTTCCCTTCTTCCCTGACTACCTCAGCTGCCTCTCTGTGCCCCACTTAGTGACATAAGGACCCCCACACCTGCTCCTGTGACACCCTTCTCCATGTCACTCTTATTCTTCCCCAGAAAGATCTCCTAGAGACCCTCTCTGTCTTTTGGGTCTGCAGCCCCTGAGACATACCCCACCTTAGCCACATATCCTGTCTCACACTGTGAGATCAGCCCAAGTGACTCTCCTCATGTCCCCAATGTCACTAGCTTCAGACATGGGGCTTCAGTGAACAAAAGGACCCCCACCCCTAACCCCATGCCTTCCCCTTCTCTTTGGTCTGATAGTCCACCTAGCCCAATACCTACAGGCCACCTTCTCCGCTTGGCTCAGCTGGGCCCAGCTGCCCTTCTCCTTCTCCTTCAGGGCCTGCTGCTCCTCACTGAGCTCTGTGCAGAAGGGTTCATCCGGCATGGGATAGGAGCGTTGGGCATAGCAGTCCACATAGGGGCTCATCCTCCGCTGGCTGCTAGCTGCAGGTACAAAAGAGGGAGCTATGTCCAGGTTACAACAGAACCACCTATCTTTAACCATGACTTCAGTTATAAGTGGTACATTTCTTGTTCACTGTGTGTCAGTTGAAGGCTTTCAGGTGAGCTGGCTCATGGGCCACATGTCACTCTGAGTTAGAGGACAGATGTGGTGGTCATCTCCACTTGATAGATGAACACACTGAGCCTTCAAGCAAGGAGCACAGGTCACTACCTCTTTGCTGCAAACCCCGTGTTCTCTGGGAAGATCTAGGCCTGAGAGGAGGTCCACTGGGGCAGAGGCTGGGCGTGAGGAAGGGCTTAAAGAGGGAGCTGAGATCCAGGTGAAACAGCCATGCAAACTATAAAGCACCCTGTGGCGTGTCTTTACATGTGCTTAATGGGGCTTCAGTGACAGCTGGGTGTGTACTACAGCTCGGCACAACTCACACCGAATGCAACTGCATCGGCACAGCCTCCTCTAGAAGCCTTACACGTCAGTGGAAGCTTCCAGGTAATACGTCAAAGGTCCTCTGGGGGAAGAAGAGCCGAGAACGTAGCCCAGTGGGTAGAGTGCTTGCCTAGTCTGCTGAAAGTCTTGGGATGTGAGAAGGCATGGGTTTGATTCCCAGCACCATGAAGCATGGTGGCACATGCCTATCATCTCATCCCTTGGGAGGTGGAGGAGGCAGAAGGATGAAGAATTCAAGGTTATCCTCAGCGACATAGCAAATTCCAGGCCAGGCTGGTGATGAGAGCCTGTGTCCAAATAGTAAGATGAAAGGAGAGGGCCTGAGCAATGCCTTGGTGGGTAGGGACAGTTGTAGTGGTAGGATGAGTAGAGTTCAATCCCTGGGACCTTCACAAAGGTGGGAGGAGAGAAGATTCCATAATGCTGCCCTCTGACCCCCACAAGCATGGCACAGCATGCCCCCATATATCTTACATATATACAATAATAAATTTAAATGACCCCTATACATCATGCATACCGGCAATAGTAAATTTTTTAAAATCACCAAAGGCTCAGCACACTGTAGTATTCTGTGATCATAGGTCCAGAAAGGTTAGTGAAGAATCACAGCCTTGTAGAGATTTTCCTTGGGGACTAGGCCTCAGCTTCATGCAGACGGCCAGGTTGCCCAGAGCAAGGACAGAAAGTGGAGGGTCTCACTACAGGCTGTCCTGCTTATTAACCCCAGCAGCAGGAGAACAGCATCAGAGAAGTCTTGGTTCTGAGCCCTATCTCTCTGTCTGTCTATCTATCTATCTATCTATTATCTGTTTTGGTGTTTTGAGACAACCTTGCCCTATAGCCCAGGCTGGTCTTGTCTCTAAAGCCACAGTGATCCTCCTGCCTCGGTCTTTCAAATGCTAGGGTTGTAAGTATGAACCACCATGCCCAGCTTTGTTGTTGTCATTTTTATTTGTGACAAGGGGGTCAGTCCAAAGGCCAAACTGGTTTGGGATGTGTGGCAGCCCTCAGCCTCAGCCTCCTGAGTACCCGGAGTGAGCCACCATACCCAGTTTTGGGTGCTGCCCTGTCTAGTATCTAGAACTCTGGGCTCCAGCTGTTCATCTAAGAAGCCGAGGTAGCACTGCCTCACGTTGTCATTGTAAAATCTAAAGTAAAGTGATTAGCATAGCTCGGTGGTCCCAGGAATGGATCAGCCAATGCTATCTTTGACGTTACTCCCCTGAGCAGCAGGAGATCCCTTCTGCTATCTGGCTGAAATCTGACCTGCTTTAGACCTCTTCTTCTGACTAGTCCTGGCACCAAGGTCTGGAAAGGAGCATTCAGGGTCTCCATCCTTGTAGCACCCTCCCCTTTGGGAATCAGGTCTTAGAGGACTAAGGTGTGGGCTAGGCTCTAACAAAACATAGGATGAAGGGGTCTACTCTCTTCTTCTGCAGTGGGCTCCCTTTGCTGGAGGAACTTGGTCCAGGACCCAGGCGCAGGATCACAGGATGTGACAGATAGAAGGCAATTAACAAGGCTCTCTGCCAGAGTTCTGGAGCAGGGCTGACACCTAGGTCTGAGCCTTACCATTGCCTCTTGGGCTGTGTGTCCCTCGAGTTCCTAGTCCTCCGGTCCTCATCAGCAGACTCCAGGCAGCTCTGGAGAGCATCTGTGGGACGGGAGACAGGGGTGGCTCTGCACAACACGGCTCTCTGACTGCCCCTTGGGGCCAGATTCTGCTTTGCTGGTGGGTTAGAAGTGACCCCTTTCAGCTTTGCCTAATACGTGGCAGTGGGTGGAGGTGAGGCGCTAGGTCTTTGGGGCCCTGTTGGGTTTTCCATTCATCATTTGAGAAGCGGGAGGAGGTCAAAACTCTGGTTAAGGTCTGAACAGTTTGGGTCTGGAGGTGAGGGTGGAGCCTGAGCTCTGCTGCAAGTCTCACATCAGCCAGGTTGGGAGCCCCACTAAATTGTCTGCCCCAGAGGAAAGTCCTGAGCCTCCTCCCCGCAGAGCAGTTAGCCCAGATCTCAGAGCAGATGCTCCGCGACTTGCTCCCAGGTCTCCTTAATTGACTGCCTACGTGCGTTCTGCCTGCTCTGCTGCAGGAGGAGGGGGCAGGCTGCGCCCTACCATCATTCGCACACGTAGGGTCTGGCATCCCAGCGGCTCTAGAGGCCAAGGACCAAACTAGTTCAGCGGGTGGGCGAGGCAACACATTTAGGAAAAGGGCCAGCCCATCTTCTGGGAAGAGGAGACCCCACTTCCCGGGAAAGAGGGAATGTCCGGGGCTAGGTCTCTGGCATCAGAACGGGACAGTGAGGGGACCCCAGGAAGGGAGGGTGTGCGGTGATGAGCCAAAGGCTCAGGATAGCCACCGCGAACACCTCACATCCCCCTCCCCACCGCGACCCTTCCCTCGGGCGGGACTCACCTTTCAGACTGAAGGCAGCGGAGCGACCCAGAGCTGCCCCGCTGAGTGACTAGCAGGGAATTGAAGACTGGACCGAGGGGACCAGAGCTCGCCCCGCCTCTGTCCGCCACCCCCACGTGGGAACGTCCCGCCTCTGTCGCTTGTGCTGAGCCAAGTCCCCAGGGGCGCGGGAAAAGAGAGAGTGTTGCTGCTGCCCGCCCTGTCCCAATCGGTGCGGGGACCTCCTCAGACCCCCGGCTGGCAGAGGAGCGGGAGGTCCCTGCTACTCCACTTTTCTCCTTGTCATCCCACCACAAATGATCTGTGGTTTTGAGTCAGGGTTTCATGTAGCCCAGGCTGGCCTCAAACTCACTAGATAGCAGAGACTTGGCTACCTTTTGCTTCCGGGGCTCGGAGATTACAGGTGCGACTGTAAAATTGTCTTAGCCTTCCAGCCTCCTCTCCTAGACAGCCTTCAAGGACCATTGTGGGCGCTCCGCCGGCCCTCTACCCTGAGACAGTGAGGTGCGGGGAGAGGAGAAAGGCTTCTTCACTGGCAGGCCAGCAGCAGTCCCAATATTCAGAGAGGAGGCAGGAGGATCACAAAGTTCAAGGACAAGCTTTGCTGCAAAACCTTGTCTCCAGGGGCTGGAGAGATGGCTCAGCGGTTAAGAGCACTGCCTGCTCTTCCAAAGGTCCTGAGTTCCAAAGGTCTTGAGTTCAATTCCCAGCAACCACATCCAGCAACCACATGGTGGCTCACAGCCATCTGTAATGAGGTCTGGTGCTCTCTTCTGCATACATACTGAGAATACTGTATACATATACATAATAAATAAATAAATAAATCACTTCCCGGGACTTGGGAAGCAGAGGCAGGTGGATCTCCATGAGCACTACATAGTGCCAGCCTGGTCTACATATACATATACATAATAAATAAATAAATAAATCACTTCCCGGGACTTGGGAAGCAGAGGCAGGTGGATCTCCATGAGTCTACATAGTGCCAGCCTGGTCTACATAGTGAGTTCCAGGACAATGAGTTCCAGGACAACCAGGGCTATGTAGAGGGACCCTCCATGAGTCTACATAGTGCCAGCCTGGTCTACATAGTGAGTTCCAGGACAATGAGTTCCAGGACAACCAGGGCTATGTAGAGGGACCCTGTTTCCAAAAAAAGATACATAAATGAAATAAATTTAGTGTGTGTGTGTGTGTGTGTGAGAGAGAGAGAGAGAGAGAGAGAGAGAGAGTATGGGCATGCATAAGCCAAAGTGAGCCGCTGGAGGTCAGAGAATAATTAGTTCAGTAAGTACTCCTACCTGCTGATGAGTTCAAGGCCAGTCTGAGCTACAAAGCCAGTGGAGCTAGGTGTGGAGCACTCAGAGCACTGGAGAACCTGACTGAGTTCAAGGGTAGGCTGGACTACTTATTGATTACCAAGAGCTGTATAGAAAGAGCCTGCTTCAAAAAGAAAGAAAAAGGGGGATGGGGTGGGGAGATGTAGCTCAGATGAAGAATGTTTGCCAGGCTTAGAGAAGGCTCTGGGTTTGATCCTAGCACTCAAAGCAAAACAAAACTTTTTTCTTTCTTTTTTCCTTTTTAAAGGAAAGAATGTGCCCAGTGCAGCTGCATTCAGTACCTCCACCGTGGCAAGACCAGACATAGTTCCTGCTCTTAGGGGCTCACCGTCCGGTTCCAGTCATCGGGATCGACCTGTTGAAGCCTGGAGGCAGAAAGACCCAGGGTGTCTTCCAGACCAGAAGGACAGGAAGGAATGCAAGAGGAGGGTGAGATGGGGGCGGGGGCAAGGTATGAAGCAGGGGCCACAATGAGGGTCTCGAATTTTATTTATTTATTTAGTTAGTTAGTTAGTTTTGGTTTTTAGAGACAGGGTTTCTCTGTAGCTTTGGAGCCTGTCCTGGAACTTGTTCTGTAGACCAGGCTGGCCTCGAACTCACAGAGATCCACTTGCCTTTGCCTCCTGAGTGCTGGGTTAAAGGTGTGAGCCGCTACTACCTGGCTTGAATTTTATTCTAAAGAGGATAAGAGGCTCGATGGTGAGTGCTTGGCCAGCATGTCCAAGGCCCTGGGTTCAATTTTCAGTGCCTATAAAAGAATGAGAGGTGACCAAAGGCCAGATGTGGATTGCTGAGGAAATGGAGGAGAACTTGGATTCAGTTGGGGAAGCCCACAGTTGTCAGTAGGCTGGTAGGTGAGTGCTGTGGTTCTACTGAGAACAAGAAGCACTGTATCCTGGCTTGTGTCCATGGCGTATGCCCATCCCCAATCCACCCATCAGAGTTCCAGTAGCCTGTCCAGGCCAGTCTACTGAAAGGAAGCGGCCTACTCCTTAAGGAAAGATAAGCTTGCAAAGGCAGACATTCAAAAGAAGATGCTAGAAGAACTTAAAGGTAGGCTACATCGCCGGGCAGTGGTGGTGCACGCCTTTAATCCCAGCACTCAGGAGGCAGAGGCAGGCCGATCTCTGTGAGTTCAAGAGCAGCCTGGTCTACAAGAGCTAGTTTCAGCGCAGGTTCCAAAGCCACAGAGAAACCCTGTCTCGAAAAAAACCAAAAATAAAAAAAAAAGGTAGGCTGCATCTCACCTCCAATCTGGACCGGGGTAGTAGGGCCTAGGAAAGGCAAATATGGGGTCCAAGGATTCTAATAGCATCCCCCATCCTCTGTCCATTGACAAAGGCAGGCCATGCCAGACTCTCTAGTGGTCCCTCCTGGGATCTTCCCCACCTTTCCAACCATGGTAATTCCGGAAGAGAGAGAGACTGCTTTCCTTCTCGGAGACTGACGAGGTGTACTGCAGCGTGGCCCCGGGGGCAGAGGGTGGAGGAAGATTCTCTATCCTGCAGACTTGAAGAAGCACACCTTGCCATAGCCCAGTTCCCCCCACACCCCCGTGCTCTGCACCCTCCCGCAGTGATTGAACCCAGGGGCTTGCCACCATACCCAGCAAGCCTTCAGCCTTCCCAGAAGGTGGGTAACTGTGTTGGGAAGAGTGGCTTATGTATATGGGCTCTACTGCAGCCACTGGGCCAGTGGTGTCATTTCTGGGCCTCAGTTTCCAGTCTCTCACAGGGCCTCCCAAGGGAAGGTTTATGTGGAACATGACCCTCTGTTCCTCCCTATCCTTTCCCACCAGCCTCTGTGGGAGCTCTGGGCTCCCGATGAGCAGTGAAGCCGTGATGAGGAACATCTGTTTGGAAACTCTGTCCAGGGCTGTGAGGAAAAAGAGCGCAAACAGGACCCTTCCACCAGGCATGGGAGGTATGGGGGCTCACTGTGCTTGTAGGGCCGTGGAAGAACATCCTCTGTGGGTCCTGGACCTGTGACAGACGCTCTGACATCAAGTCACTCGAGGGGCCGGGGCCTGGGAATGAGTCTGCCCCTGATTCCCTGGTGAGACTGATGTCCTCCTGTATTCTGGGTACTTGGAGTGGAGAGAGCAGGACAGAGAGTTAACAGTTCCCAGTCACATATTGAGGCCAACTCAGGGTACATGAGACTTCAAAACAACACAGAATCTGTGGTTGGCACCAGAATAGGGAACAGTCCTTGTGGGCATTGTACTCTTGCCCTGGGCCCTAGGGCTGCACTTGTGGAGGTAGAGAAGGGAAGGATGTTCCTTTTTCTGCGGGCACAAAGGTTTGGTCTTGGGGACACCTATAGAAAGACAGATGTACTGGGAAGGCAGACATAGGTAGATCTTTGTGAGTTCAAGGCCAGTCTGGTCAGGGTAGCCAGAACTGCTCTGTCCAAAAAAAAAAAAAAAAAAAGCTTTTGATTTCCTTTAGGTCTTTTTTGTTTGTTTTTTCTCTGGAGCCTATCCTGGAACTAGCTCTTGTAGACCAGGTTGGCCTCAAACTCACAGAGATCCACCTGCCT
>JAQHUG010000271.1:1280496-1304249 GCA_028555095.1 Dicrostonyx torquatus | reverse complement strand
ACAGTCTTATATTTGTTTCTTTTTAAATTTATTTTATTTTTTTAAACATTTATTTATTATGTATACAATATGCTGTCTGTGTGTATGTCTGCAGGCCAGAAGAGGGCGCCAGACCTCATTACAGATGGTTGTGAGCCACCATGTGGTTGCCGGGAATTGAACTCAGGATCTTTGGAAGAGCAGGCAATGCTCTTAACCACTGAGCCATCTCTCCAGCCCTTTAAATTTATTTTTAAAAATTTATTTAACTTTATTTTATGTGCACTGACACAAAGATGTCAGACCCCCCTGGAACTAGTTACAGGCAGTTGTAAGCTGCCATATGTTCTGTGTGTTTTAGGGTTCACTGGTCAGCCCCAAGTTCTCCTACTCATATGGGTGCTGTGAATTGAATCCAGGTCCTCTGGAAGAGCAGCCAGTGCTTTTAACCCTTGAGCCATCTCTCCAGCCTCCAGTCTTATATTTGTTAAACAAGTACTTAATCACACCCCTAACCCCAATCAAAGGTCTTACCTTTTTAAAAAAAATTTTATGTATGTTTTGCTTGCAGGTATTTCTGTGAACCTCATGAATGACTGGTGCCTGCAGAAGATGGCATCAGCCCCCCTGATGTTACTGGGGTTACAGATTGCTGTAAGTCACCATGAGTGCTGTGAGCCAAACAGAGGTCCTTTGCAAGAGTGGCAAATGCTCTTAACCACTGCTGTCTCCCCAACAAAAGTCTTCTTCCTTCCTTCCTTTCTCTTTTTCCTTCCTTCCTTTCTCCCCCACCTTCTGAGATATGGTTTGTGTATCCCTGGCTGTCCTGGAACTCAAGAGATCTGCCTGCATCTGCTTCCTGAGTGCTGGGACTAAACACATAAGCTACCACTGGCTATTTTGTTTTTTTCTTCAAGACAGTATTTCTCTGTGTAGCTCTGGCTGTCCTGGAGCCTGCTCTGTAGACTAGGCTAGCTTCAAACTCAGAGATCCTCCTGCTTCTGCCTCTGGAGTCCTGGGATTAAAGGCATACAGATATTTTTTAAATTAGTGACAAATGGGAGAGGATCCAGTTCATTGTGGGTGGGGCCACCTCTAGGCTGGTGGTCCTGGGTTCTATAAGACAGCAGGCTGAGTAAACATTGAGGAACAAGCCAGTAAGTAGCAACCCCTCCATGGCCTTTGTATCAGCTCCTGCCTCCAGGTTTCTGAGCAGTTTTCAGTTTCTGCCTTGGCTTCCTTCAATGGACTGTAACTCAAGATGTGTAAGCCAGCCGGGCGGTGGTGGCGCACACCTTTAATCTCAGCACTCAGGAGGCAGAGGCAGGTGGATCTTTGTGAGTTCGAGACCAGCCTGGTCTACTAGAGCTAGTTCCAGGACAGGCTCAAAAAAGATGTGTAAGCCAAATAAACCCCTCCCCAGGTAGCTTTTGGTTGTGGTTCATCACTGCACTAGAAACCCTAAGACATGTGCTTGAGCACATCCCAAGCGCGTGCGTACCTTGCAGGAGACACTAGGTACAAGAAAAAAGGTTCCCGGCCCTTCGCTCCCAGTACTATCTGTGGGTGGTGGGTGGGTGACTGGTGTAGCCCACTCTTCTCAAGGCTTCTGAACCTCTGCACAATCCCCAGATTCCTTCACATCAACCACACTGGGATATGCTTCTTTCTGGGACCCAACTTTGATAATGGCCTTGCGGGACAGGCCAGTGGTGTTCCGCTGAGTGGCAGTCCCCAGCTCTGTCTTAGGACTTTTCAAGGTGAGAGGATGTGTTAGGAGTTGCCTTGAAACTGTCCCATGCCCACTGTGCTCTCAAACTGGATAAAGAGAAGAAGTTCCTCAGTTCTAGATAACTAGCTGGAGAGCAAAGTTGACCCCTGGCTGAGGAAGGCACTGTAGCGGCCTCCTAAGTGTCTGTGACCTGAAGTCTCGAGATAAAGATTCAAGGTGTGGACCCTCTTCATCCACCTTCTGCGAGGTTGATTCTCTGCCCCCCCTCCTTATTTTTTTGAAATAAAAAATTTTAGTTACATCATTTTAGTGTAAGTAGGTGTGCATGCCAAGGTGGAGACAGCCTATAGGAAACAGTTCTCCTCCACCATGTGGGTTCTGAGGATCAGCTTGGGTTATTAGGTTTGACAGACAGTAAGGGCTTTCAGTTCAGGGTCACCTTGCTGGACCTGTCTCTCTTTGAGATAGTTTCTCATAGCCAAGGCTAGTTTTTAACTCCTACATTTTAATTATTTATATTTTTGTGTGTAGGGATGAGTGCACAGTCCAGAACATGTAAAAGTCAGAGGACAATTATCAGGAGTTGGTTCTTTTCTTCAACCACATGAGGCCCCAGATCAACAGGCTTGGTTTATGCAGGTGCCTTTACCCACTGAGCGCTTGCCTGGCTGGTGACCTTAAACTTCTAAACCTATTGGGATCATAGGCATGTACCACCACACCTGTCCTTGGGTCATTTTGGTTTTTTTTTTTTTTTTTTTTTTTTTGGGTTTTTCGAGACAGGGTTTCTCTGTAGCTTTGGAGCCTATCCTGGAACTAGCTCTTGTAGACCAGGCTGGTCTCGAACTCACAAAGATCCACCTGCCTCTGCCTCCCAAGTGCTGGGATTAAAGGCGTGCGCCACCACCGCCCGGCTTCCTTGGGTCATTTTGGAATCAATCTGTCTCCTTCTACCAGCTTCTGGGCCTCTGGCTTCTGACTGGAGTGGTGAGCTGGAAGAGCTTCATCATTCACATGAATGAGGCCATGAGAAAATTGTCCGGACATGCTAAGGGACGTCTGAATGATCTTGGATCCGCTCTACAGCAGGCCTCTCCTTTCTATCCATCCCACAGTCTCTGTCTTGGCCTTGTTTATTCTAATGTCCATTAAGGATAATGACACTTCCCAGTTCAGAGTCCTCCTCCCTTGGCTCCCCATTGCCTTTAGGATAAATTCCTTGGTCTGGCTTTGTTCGAGGGCTGTTTACTGCCCAACCCTCCCCAGCTCATCCCTAAAGCCTCTGGCTTCTCTCCCTCTTTGCTGGGCCCTTTTCCTCTTTTCGACCAGGCCTCACTCCTGGAGGAAGTGATGAGAAGCCAGGGAGGGAGATGAGCTTCCTCCTCTCACTTTTCTGGGTGTTTAATTTGGAATACAACACATTTTCATTCATGTCTCTTCTCTCCTGTTTCCTGCTGAGGGTCTTGTTACCATTTATTTTTGGTACTGGGGATTGAGCCTGGGGGTCTATTCTAAATCAATGCTCTACTAACTGAGCTCTGACTCTGGCCTCTGGATAGAAATATTTAACCCGTGAAATTTGATAAATTATTTTCTTGAATCTAGGTATACCATAAACTTGTAGGTACCCCATGTTGGATTTCTTAATTATTTTTTAAACTTATTATTTTACGTGTATGAGTGTATGTATGGTATGTGTGTGCATGCCGTCTGTGGTAGTCAAAAGAGTGTGTCAGATGCTCTGGGGCTGGAGTTACAGACAACTGTGAGCTGCCATGTAGGTTCTGGGAATTGAACCCAGGTGCTTTGCAACAGCAACCAGTGCTCTTGACTGATAAGTCATCTCTCCAGTCTTGGATCAAAATCTTTAAAAATACAAATAAATTGTATATGTAGAATTTTTTTGTAATCTGAGCCTGATACACACACACACACACACACACACACACACACACACACACACAGAGAACTAGCCTGGATTATATAGAAAAGACCCTAACTCAAAACCCAAAAACCAACTCACTTTAAAGACCACTAGCCTCCAAAAAGTAAAGAAAATCTTCCAAGTGGAATTTTGTGTATTTTTTCACTTCCAAATTTATCTACTATTTGTGAGACAACAGGGCCTTATGTAGCACAAACCCACCTCAAACTCTCTCAGCAGTGAAGCTGGCTCCCAAACCCCCATCCTTCCATCTGTGTCTGCTCTCCAGCCCCTAGCATTACCGGCGTGTGTCACCACACTTAGTTTTCATATAATACTGTTTTTTCACCTCTTCCGTACTTTTACTGAGGACATACTAGGTGTCTAGGCTTCCAAGGACTGTTTGATCCTCAGCCACCCTTGAAGTAGAGAAAAACGCAGCTCAGAGATTATGCAAAAGGATGCTTCATCTGAGGGAAGTATTGCCCAAGACTGTTGTAGACCTTTGCATCCGTCCATTTAATAGTGACTGCACGAGTCCCCACTAGGCCAGGTGTTGAGGGTACAATTGTTCCCTCATTTTCTAATTAAGAACACCAAACTACAGGATTGGAGGTATAGCTCAGTGATAAAGCCCTCACCAGGCACGTGCAAGGTAACAAATTCAGAACCTTGGGACTGGGATGAAAGAAAACCAAAGTGGGAACGCTCTAGCCAGGCGAAATTCCAATGCTTGTCCTTGGGTCAGTAACCCCGCCCTCCTGGGTGGGACCAACCCCGACCACGCCCCCAAGGCGAATGGCTTCCGGCTGCAAAGCTGCGCGGGCGAGCAGCCCAGCTGGCGGCACCCGCAGTGCGTAGGGAGGCGGCCCAGACTCGCTGGAGCCAGGCGCTGGCCCGGCCCTACCGCCTGCGGAGCCCAGGTGTGGCCTTGGCGGGGGCGGAGAGGTGGCGCTTTCCTTCCCGCTTGCTCGGCCCTTCCTGGTGCAGCCTGCAGGATGCTGTTCCTCCCGTGGCCCGGCAGTCACGCGGGGAGTCCAAAGTGGGAGAGCAGGGAGGCGCATTATGTCGCTGAGAACACAGCCAGCCTAGCTTTTTTTTTTTTCTTTCTGGGGTGGTGGCAGTGGCACTTAGTTTTGCAAGGACAGCTGGATGCAGGCCGTTGCTTTGCCTACCAGGCCCCTCTCCTGTGGCGTCATCTTCACATATCCACTTAGTCATCTATTTAAGTCAGTCTCCCCAGAGGAATGCCATCTTGCAGGATGTCAGCTCTGGAGAGCCACATTTGTGTTCCCTGCTAAATCCTCAGTGCCTTGGCCAGTGTCTGACACATTGCATGGAAACAGCAGGGCTCCGGACTTCCCATAAGTGGGACTGGCCCTGGGAGGAAGCTCTCACCCCTTAGCTGAGGATAGGGGCCAGATGTCAGGACACTGCCATCCCATCTTGGAAACCAGATTTGGGAAGCCTGTAACGTCATCCTCTCCCTGTCCCCACGGAAAAGTTGAACACGAACTTAGAAGCCAGATACCAAGGTTCAGATGTCTCCCAGGCACCTACTAATGGCCTCACTGCCTCTGTAAAGATGATGGTAGGTGCCATTTACGATTACTAGTAATCTTTCCCTTGGCTTCATGAGACAGGGTCTCACACAGAGGCCTTGAACTCTCTGTAGCCATGGGGGGACCTTGAACTGACCAGCCTGCCTTAGTCTCCAGGTGCTGGGATTAGCATGATCGCATGCATCATGAAGACCAGGCTTATCTCAGCTTGCTGCCTCTACAAGTCATCTACTGGGCTGACAGGCATACCCTACACAGGGATACCAGCAAGTATTCTAGAATACTAGCACCATGCTAGCCACATGCTTACCTCTTAAGTATGGGGTACTAGGGTCTCTTTCAGGGATGGTCTTAAGAAGCCCTTACAGACTCCTCCTGCTCCAAGCAGGAGAAGCCAAGGCAGAGAGGACACCACAAGTCAGGGGAGATCTGTTTAAAAGCAGCTTCCCAAGAATCTGCCCCCACCCCAGGGTGAGCCTGGCACCAGGCCCACTGGAGGCCCTGCCCAACCACCCACCCCGCCTCCCAGTGTGCAGGACCAATGTGTGCCCAGCCTGGTGCCATTTTTTCCATGGGGCTCAGGCGGTGGCGGTTCACATCTGGAGTCTAGACTCAGAGGCTCTGCCGGCCGGGCCTACCGCCCAGGCTGGGCCCCGCTGCCCGCTGTTTGCTCAGCTGAAGCTGGTTAATTGGAACTGGAGTGGCCTCTGTGGCTGGCTGGCCAGGCAGGCCCTGGTCAGTGCTGCAAGGTCTGTGGAACATCTGGCCGGGCCAGGATGGTCATTAGGTGGCAGGCGCCCGGCGCCACTGCCACCTCAGTCTCTGCTGGGGGTCGGCAGTGACTCAATGAGGCCTTTGTGGGTTGTGGGCTGTAGAAGCCAACCACGCTGTGTGCCTGGGCTGCCTGCCCCATCTGCCACCCTCAGAGGGGCTTTGTTCCAGGACCACACGGCCTCCCCCTGAAGGCAATACAAGCCTGTAGAGATCCGAGAAGCCCCTAAAGAGACCCCTTGGCTGGAGGAGCCTTTGAGGTTTTTCTCTCCATAGAATTTTAGACCCAGAGAAGTTGGGTGGCTGACTCAGAGGGGCCCAGCATACCAGCCACGGTGACTTGGTCCTAGAAGGTCTGAAGAGCAGCATAGTGCTTTTAGTATGTAGAGCTGGAATCAGCTGCTTGAGGTCACATCCATGTGTGAGGGTGAGCTGCCCCATTTCCTCATCTGTACAGTGAGGCTAACAATAACACACATACCTTAGGACCACAAGTGCAAAGTAGAATCTTGTACCAACACCCATTGATTCACATCTGAACCCATGGAAGACAACCCCTGTATTCTACTCCCAGGCTCTGTTAATTTTAGCCACTAAACCCGAACCCTGGACAGGGCAGGTCATGGGCTGGAAACAGAAGCCGGGCTCTCATGTCATGGCCATTCTCAGGTCTCAGTTTCCCTACCTGGGAAGGTGGTCAGGGTTGAGCTGCCTTCCCCTTGTCCTCTGGACTCTCCTGAAGCTCTGACTTTGGGATCCCTAGCCCTGACCCTGGATGGCTTCCTCTGGTCACGTGGCTATTCCCTTCCCATGCTTTCTGAAGATCTGGGCTTTAAGTTGGGAAGCCCATGAATGGGCAGAACAAGAAAGATGGAGCTCTGCTCTCCAGCCAGCTGGACAGCAAGCCCAGGGAGAGCCGTCTGTCTAGAGTTACGGGTCCCCTTGCTGAGTCAGGCTGCCCTCTGCGACTCTCTTCATCTCATACTAGGGCCCGTGGGACACAGTGAGCACCTGTGTACCACCTTCACTCTCCCCAAGTTTGGAAGAGCGCGGTAAGGAAAACTGTCGGCTGGGGAAGAAGGCTCATCAACACCCTCTTCTGGCGTGACAACAGGGTGGGCACCCAAGAGGGGCTTGCAGAGACCTGGTGAGCTAGCACAAGCCACTAGGTGAAGTTGCTGACAACCCTCCAGGAGCATCGTGTCCTGACAGCCATGGGATGAGTTTTTAATGTGAGGCAAAGTCAGTCCACAATACAAAAATCTAAAAACCACACTGGGTTCCCACCTGGCTCCTGGGGAAAGAAGCAGCAGAGGGTTTCCTTTGCCTGCAGGGGTGAGGAGCAGCAGAGGAAGCCAGAGAAAGGGGAGAGGGAAACAGGCAGCAGAGGCCCACTCCCCAACCTGGAGCCACCTTCGCCTCCTGCACGTGTCCTCTGTATCGCCTACAGGTCGTCCCCCGCCTGTCTGATCTGACCCTCAAGGGTCAGGCAGAGCGGCCTCATTTCTCCTTCTTCTCTAGCTTCTTGGATGCTGATGCCTCTGTTGTCTCCTCTTTGGATTCAGTCCCAGTTGCTGCATCTTTAGGGTTTGACTCCTCATAACTGACCAGAAAACAAAGGAACATATTTGGAGGATGCTGAAGGCAGAGTCTTCATTGCCCCCTCTCTTTGCATTCTCACAAGGGCCATTGCATCTCAAGCCTAGCCTCTGCTAGTACCTGGCCCCAGCTGTGTGTGTCCTCATGGGCACCCTGCTTGGCTTTCTCTGTGCCCTGTGCTGCCAAAGAGCTACAAGGGTAAGTAGCAAATGGGAAAGGCTGGGCCTGGACTTGTGTGGATCAACATTAAACTTCTTGAGCCTTCTGCTGGAGAGCAGCAGAGTAGTAGGGATGAGACTCTGGGAGACCAGCTGCCTCCTGGGGCACATGGTGGAGTTAAGAGCTCAGCCCGGTTCTGGCAAATAGCACAGCACTACTCATCAGGATGGACATACTAACTCATGGGGGCTCTGCTCACCGAGCAACTGTGCCCGTTCAAGCACAACGCACATTTCCTGGCTGGTGTAGGTGGGCAGCAGGTGCTTACTTGATAAAGAGCATAGAGGAGAGAGTGGTGTGTTCAGGGTCAAACACACAAGCAAGCAGTCACAGTGTCTACTTCAGTCTCACAGGGCCGCTCATGCCCATCTCATGGGACTTCCCACTGTGGGTGAGCATCCCAAGGCTCTGGGCTACCTGCCTGCCTTGGAGCTGGGCAGCAAATGCTGGTGGCTATAAGAGCTGCCTCCTGCCATCAGCCCCAGTGACACTGACTTTTCACCAGGGCTGCAGCATCTGCCCTACCTTAGGCCCAGGACAGTGGGGGGAGCGGGCAGGTGGGCACCCGCTGGGCATTACATGGCGCTGGGATTCTGCGTGCGCCGGCGACGAGGGCCAGCTAGCTTCTGCTGCATGGAGTCGGCCAGGCTGGCAGGGGAGCCCGAGACTGTGGGGAAGTGAGTGAGCCTCGGCGTATGAGGCAGGATTACAGCCGAGGACTCGTAGCTGTGTAAGAGACAGACAGAGAAGACAGAACAAGTAGATGGAGAGGGGAGGAAGAGGGAAGGACGGAGACATTCTTCCCAAGGAGCAGAGCACTGTTGTCTCGGCTACCTGGCTTGCACTTCCTTTTTACTGTGTGTAGAACACCTGTACTGTTTTGGGGGAAGATGCACCCCTGCAAAGTGTACAATGTGGACAAGAGTGAAGGAGGGCTTGGTGTGCCTTGGTGTGCCGGGTTGAACGTGCTGTCAAACTAGTGTCTTTAACATATGCTGTTCTGCAATATCCTAAGTGCTAGGGGGTAGCTCAGCAGGACAGCATGTTCTTAGCCTAAGTGAGGACCTGGGTTTGAACATCACACACAGGAAAGGCACCAAAGTGCAAACAAGATGCTAGAGAATGATACCTGTCAGTGCACAGATGTCTCTGAAGGTCTGTAAGAACTGGCCTCCAACAGGCCGGGATAGGATATCCTCCTTCCTCACAACCATGACGTGTGCACATATGTGTGCATGTGGTGTATGTGTGCGTGTGAGCATGGAAGTTAGAGGTTAATGCTGTCTTCCTCTATGCTCTACATCTTACATCTTGAGACAGGGTCTCCTACTGAACCCACAGCTCGCCTACTGGCAAGACTGGCTGGCTGTCCCCAGGCAAAGCTAAGGTTACAGCTGCATGTCACTCTACCCAGCTGGGTGTCCAAATACAGGTCTCCATGTTTGTGCAGCAGGTACTTCAGTAACTGAGTCATCTCCCTAGTTCATTTAAAAAACTTTTTTGGGTGTGCCACGGTGCTTGTGAGGGGAACAGAGGACAATTTCTGGGAGCTGAGCCTCCCCTCTACTATGGGGAATCTGGGGTCAAACTCAGGTGGGTCCCCAGGCTTAGTAGCAAGCAAGGTTACCTCGTGAGCCATCTTACCCATTTTAAAAAATTAAACTTTACTTATATGTGTGTGTGTTTTGCCTGCATTTATGCATGTGTACCAGATGTGCACCTGGAGCCTGCAGAAGTAAGAAGAATGTGCTGGAACCTTGCAACTGGTTTACAGATGGTTGTGAGCCATCATGTGGGTGCTGGGAACCTGAAACATGTTCTTTCTGAGGGCAAGAAGTACTCTTAAAACTGCTAAGCTATCTCCCCAGCTCCCTTGTATAAATTTTTATAACTTTTATTAAATTATTATTTGTTAATTTAGAGATAGGATCTAACTACGTAGCCCTGGCTAGGCTAGAACTCACAGAGATGTGCCAGCCTGTATTCCAAATTCTAGGATCAAGGGCGTGCACCACCATACCAGGCTTTTTTGCTTTGTTTTTCGAGACAAGGTTTCTCTGTGTAACAGCTCTGGCTGTCTTGGAAATCTCTTTGTAGATCAGGCTGGCCTCGAACTCACAGAGATCCACCTGCTGCTGCCTCCCAAGTGCTGGGATTAGAGGTGTGTACCACCACCACCACCTGGCTTTGTTTTGTTTTGAAACAAGATTTTGACTTGCTTCTGACTTGTTTTGTTTCCAATCTTGGCTGGTTCATCCATCCTTAGGCAACCTGGTGGTCCGCTGCTCCAAGGAGGACACAATATTGATGCTGCACTTAGTGTGGACACTAGATTGGCATTGTGTACCACAGCCCAGAACTCCTGGACTCAGGTGATCCTCCTGTTTCAACATCCCCAATAGCTGGGATCACAGGCATGTATGCTTGGCTGAAACAAGGTTTTACTCTGCCACCCGGTTGCTTGCTACATAGTGCAGACTGGTCTTGAAATCAGTAATGCTCTGCCTCAGTCTCTCAAGTACAGGGATCAAGCCATGAAGCACCATTAAGGCACAGGCTCAGTTGTGACTACTTAAAAACAAAACAAAACAAAAAACAACAACCCAACATTTTAATACCCAGCTGGGCAATGAGTATCCAAACAGTCTTAATTCATACACAGCAGGCACTTCACTGACCGAGCTCTCTCCCTAGTCTGTTTTAAAATATACTGTGGTGGTTTGAATAAGAATGGTCCCCATAAGCTCATATATTTGAATGTGTAGTCATCAGGGAGTGGCACTATTTGAGAAGAATTAGGAGGTGTGTCACTGGGGGTGGGCTTTGAGGTTTCCAGAGTCTATGCTAGTCCAGTGTCACTCTCTTAGCCTACAGACCAGGATGTAGCTCTCAGTTCCTGCTCTAGCATCATACGGGCCATTGTGCTCCCTGCCATGATGATAACCTCTGGAACTGTAGGCAAGCCCCCAGTTAAATGCTTTCTTCTGTAAGAGTTGCCTGGGTTATAGTGTCTCTTCAAAGAAACAGAACAGTGATTGAGACAAATACATTAACTGTGTGTGAAGTCAGAGAACAACGTATGGGAACTGGCATATGCATGCGTGTGTGTACACTTGTGCACATGAGTATAAGCACTGAGCACAGGTTCCCATGGAGGCTTCAAGTCCCCCTGGAGGGATGGTTGTCCACTGCCTAATGTGGGTGCTGGGAACTGAACTGGAGTCCTCTGAGAGAACCGCAGGTACTCTTAACTGTGGAGTCATCTCTCTAGCACCAGCAAGGGAAATGTGCAATCGATTCAAGATTGAATCAGTGAGTGAGTCTTTCAATAGGGAAGTGGCAGTGAAAGACAAAAAGGCAAAAGATCAGGTTGAGAATGGGGTAGAGGACAGAGGAGAGAAAGACCACCTGCTCCCTTGCTTTTCCCTATGGGCCTTCTGGGTAGGGTGGGGCTCACACAGAAGAGCACTTAGGTAAACTGGGACTCAGTGCGAGGAAGGAGATACCTTCTGCCCTGGCTGGGTGCTCAGAGCTCAGACTGCTGAGGATACAGGACACTGGTTCAGAAGTCTCTCCAAGCATAGATGCGCAGAGGGATGGATGCTAACTAAGTGCTGACCTCAAGGATCAGCTGCCATGCCAGAAGATGGGGGTGGGCCGGCTTCCAGCAGGCTGGGGATTCCAGGCAGGGCAGGCGTGGGACAGGGGTAAGTCATCTGCTGCCCCAAGGCATCCAGGTGCACAGGAGGCCCTGGCAGGCACTTGGAGGACAATTTAAGGCCAAGCAGGTGGAGTTGGGTGAAGGCCCCCGAGTGGGCAGTTTTTATAGTAGCTGGCAGCTATTTCTAGGTCTTTGGCAGGCAGGGTTGATGGTGCCTGGGAGCAGACACCTGCTGGGAGTCATGCGGGCCTTGGGGTAGAGGTGGGGCTGTGCACAAGGTGTGGCAGATATGGCAGAGGTCACAAGGAAAGGGGACTGTGTATCAGAAAACAAGCTGTGGGTTATGGCTCCAGAGGCACCTGGACAGGGTGGACAGGACACATGGCTTCTTGTAGATGGACAACCTTGTCCTATTACATGCAAACTGACGCTGGGGCAAAGACATGCCTCAAGTCACCTTGGCAGAGCGAGCTTGTGATCCAAGGCCCCCGACAGTAGGCAGCCATTCCTTTAAGACACTGTAGGTGTGTGGTATGGCCTGCCCTAGACTACACCTTCCCCTGGCTCCTAAGCAAGGTCCCACTGGTGACCACAGGCCAGGCAGGTAGTCACTGCAGAAAGGAACAGGTGGCAGGAACACTCCCTTGGAGACGATGCTCATGTGATCCGGCAGGCTATGCAGGTGCGCTAGGGCCCATCTGCATGTCTGCTCCATCCCGCCTTACCTGAACATCTCTGCCACTTCTCCCTTGGCCAGTGCCACCAGGACAGGAAAGCCGATGCAGGCAGGGACCAGGTACAGGAGAGCCGGCTAGGAGAAGACAGAGACTCATAAGGCAAGGCACTCAACCCTCTTCCGGACTCGACTGAGGGATAGCTCAGACCCAGGTTTGTGGGGTGAGTCAATGGCTAAGCCCGGTCACAGGGCTAGAGGTCCAGACAGGGCTGCTCCTCCCTGGGAGGGAAAACATGCACTGTGGGAAATTGGGTGCAGGGCTCCAAGGCTCCTCAGGAACCTGCCTGGCAGTGTCTGAATCACAAACAGCAGCTCAATGCTGCTACCTCTCAGGCTGCTTTTCTCCCTAGAGGTCTACAGTCTAGGCTAGGACAGAGCCTTGCATTTCATTACTGCTCGGGAGACACTATAATGATGGCGACAAGGACAGTAGCTGTACGTGAGCTGCTGCATTCGGTGCTAACTGGCTCACACTTTCATGCTCGGTCCTTCACTTCCGCCACTCCCAAGTCTGTGCTAAGATTCCTGAGAAGGCTGGGCTGGGAGAAAAGGAAGACTGTCCCCAGGGTTTGAGGCTTTTCCTGGTGGTTCCAGGTCACCTCCATGGCTGTATCCGCCCTCTTTGGGCAGAGAAGGGCTACAGTTCTAGAGGGAGAGGGCAGCCTAGGTCTCCGTTTTAAGACTTAGGCTGATAATGGAAGCCACACTTATTTGGCCTGGTCATTTCTTGCTTATTTCCTCTGAAAGGTGAACGTCCAACACCCATGTTGGATACTTTAAAGCCATCAATGCTGCCAGTGGCCTAAAGTGACTCTTGTCATCCTCTCCCATCTGACCTATACCTTACTTTGGTCACAGCCCCAGTACCTTGCCATGTGCAGTTTCAGCCGCCTAGGCTGTTCTTCCTCCTTCTGCCCAGTTCCTCCTCCCCAGCCCTCAGCTCTGCGGAGAAGCCTCACTTGCATGCACCAGGTCCGTGGCAGTGTGGAAGTGAACATCCTAGGCAGAGTGGAGTCCCTATCCCCTGCAGGGCTGTGCAACTGGACAGAGCAAGCATCCACGGCCCTATTCAGTCTGTACGCCTGGTACCCCAGAGGGCCAGGGAGTGTGGAGGTTGGGGGGATACTGGTGACTATTTGCCATGCTCACGAAAGGTCTTGGAGACGAGTGGGATGAGAGTAAAGAGACAAAGCACAAAACCAGCCTGGGACCCAAGAACAACACGGTCTTTGGCCTGCATCTGAGGACATTTCAGGAGACCATTTCTTGGCACTGGTCTGGGTGGGCAGTCAGCCACATTACTTTATAGAGATTACCCTAGAATCTAGTAATAGTATCCAGGCTCATGTTCTAAAGATGATGTTCTCTTTAGAAGAGAAAATAGGAAGTACACTTGAACACATTAGACAGAGGTCTGATCTCCAAAATATACAAAGAACTCAAGAAATTGGACACCAAAAGATCACATAATCCAATAAAAAAATGGAGTACAGACCTAAACAGAGAACTCTCAACAGAAGAATCTAAAATGGCTGAAAGACACTTAAGGAAATGTTCAACATCCTTAGTCATCAGAGAAATGCAAATCAAAACAACTCTTATACCTGTAAGAATGGCCAAGATCAAAAACACTGACGACAACTTATACTGGAGAGGTTGTGGGGAAAAGGGAACACTTCTGCATTGCTGGTGGGAATGCAAGCTGGTACAACCCCTTTGGATGTCAGTGTGGCGATTTCTTAGAAAATTAGGAAACAACCTTCCTCAAGACCCAATAATACCACTTTTGGGTATATTTCCAAAGGATACTCAGTCGTGCCACAAAGACATATGCTCAACTATGTTCATAGCAGCTTTGTTTGTCATAGCGAGAACCTGGAAACAACCTAAATGCTCCTCGATCGAAGAATGGATAAAAAAAAAAGTGTAGTCCATTTACACAATGGAGTACTACACAGCAGAAAAAAATAATGACAGCTGAAATTTTGCAGAAAAATGGATGGAACTAGAACATTATTTTGAGTGAGGTAACCCAGACACAGAAAGACAATTATCACATATACTCACTCATAGGTGCTTTTTAAACATAAAGCAAAGAAAGCCAGCCTACAAACCACAATCCCAGAGAACTTAGGCAACAATACGGACACTAAGAGAGACTCACATAGACCTAATATACATGGGAAAGTATAAAAATACAAGATCTCCTGAGTAAATTGGGAGCATGGGGACCTTGGGGAAGGTTGAAGGGTGGAGGGGAGAGGCAGGGAGGGGAGCAGAGAAAAATGTAGAGCTCAATAAAAAAAAAAAAAAAAAAAGATGAGGGGCTGGAGAGATGGGTCAGTGGTTAAGTGCTGCTCTTAAGTGGCTGTTCTTCCAGAGGTCCTGAGTTCAATTCCCAGCAACCACATGGTGGCTCACAACCATCTGTAAGGAGATCTGGTGCCCTCTTCTGGCCTGCAGGCATACATGGAAGCAGAATGTTATATACATAATAAATAAATCTTAAAAAAAAAAAAAAAGATGATGTTCTAAAGGCTCAGAAAGGGACTGACTTGCCCAAGGTCACAGGTGTGTGAGGCCAAGGTGAGAAGGGAAGTGGGAGGCTGGGCATCCATTCTTTCACCGGGTACTGGGTCCTTGCTGTGGCTTGGTGAGGTCCATGACCCAAGCTGTGAGAAGCAGCCAGAGGCAATCTGACTCCTAAGCTAACTCAAGGAAACAAGACCCGTGAAATGGTTTAAAAGCTTTTGGGCCTCTAGGTGGTGCTGGCACAAGCCTTTAATTCCAGAATTTGGGGCAGAGGCAGGCAGACCCTGTGAGTTCAAGGCCAGAACAACCCTGTCTCAAAATAAAACCCAAATCAAAGTTTCCAGGTCAGACAATGGGCAGGGGTCTAGCTCAGCGGCAGAGTGCTCACATACATTTTGCAACACTAGGATTTGATTCCCAGCACTGCCACAGGTGGTGTGAATGGGCAGCTAGAGAAAGAATAAAATATCCTGAAAGTAGAAAGAATTGGGCATTGTGGTGCACCCTTGTAATTCTAGCACGATGAAGACAGAGGCCAAAAAATTACCGGGAAAACTTGCCTCAAAACCAAAACAAACAAAAAACCACCACCAACTAACCAACCAAACGCACACCCAAAACCAGGCTGGGTGTGGTAGTATACACCTTTAATCCTAGCATCTGGGAGACAGAGGCAGTGACCTCTGTGAATTACAGCTTACGCTGTTTACAGTGAGTTCCAGGCCAACCAGGATACTCAATGAGACCCTGCCTCAAACAACAATTAACCAAACTTGGCCAACCAACATAGGCCCCTAAAAACAGGAAGAAAACGTGAGGAGAAGCAGGAATGGAAGGTCAAACTTAACATTAAAATTTAATGTGGGGCATGGAGGGATGATGGTTCACTGGCGAAGACTGCATACTGCTCTGGAAGAAGGTCCAAGTTTGGTTCTGTTGGCTCCCAACTGCCTATAGCTGCAGCTCCAGGGAATCTGACACCCTTTGCTGGCTTCTGCAGCACCTACTCCTACATATACAAACCCAACACTCTTCTCCAGAATGGTAAGTTAACAGACGGATGAGCAAACTGGGGATCTGAGGATGGATTTGGAGCTAGGGTCCTCCTGTGGAGCCCTGTGCATTCTCTTGCACAAGACAGTCTTGGCAGAATGTAGGACTTCCAGGGGAGCTAGTGGCCTCAGGTTCATGGGATGGGCTCCTTAAGAGCCAGCAAGTTTGCCATTATCAGAGGGACACAGCCTGCCTTCTTTTCTTTCCTCTCACTGCACCTGGGAAAGTCTTCAATGAAGTGAGCTAGGGGTCAGGATCCCCCCCCCCCAAACAGGGTTTCTCTATGTAACAAGCCTGGCTGTCCTGGAACCCACTTTGTAGGCTAGGCTGGCTTTATTTATTTATTTATTTTTCCGAGACAGGGTTTTTCTGTATGTAGCTTTGGAGCCTGTCCTGGAACTAGCTCTTTTTTTTTTTTTCAGATTTATTTCTTTATTACGTATATAGTATTCTGCACCAGATCTCATCATTACAGATGTTTGTGAGCCACCATGTGGTTGCTGGGAATTGAACTCAGGACCTCTAGAAGAGCAGCCAGTGCTCTTAACCTCTGAGCCATCTCTCCAGCCCAGGGCCAGGTTGTTGGAGACAGCTTCTTCATATGTGTAAGCCAGGCTCATCTGAATTATCTGTGTAGCCAAGGATGATTCTGAACTTCTATTCCACCTTCTCAGGGCTGCAATCACCGGCATCTGCCACTAGGAAGGTTTATTTTAAAGGCTAAGCGAGTTAAAGGCCACATAGGGGGCCTTGACTTAGCAATGCCGCCGACATGGGCACTACCTTTGTCTTCTCGGAGACTGCAACCTCACTTAACAGACTCTTCCTACGTCCTGGATCCCCTCTTCGAGGACCTTCAGGGAGATGGCCATCTGCATGAATCAGGGCCAGGAGTAGGAGAGGCCCAGACACAGCCTGGCTAGGTGCATTACCTGGGAAATCTGTCCTTCTAGGTCTGCAGTCTCTCCACAATGGGGAGGGCAGCACCTCGCAGGAGAGATTCTCTCCTGCCTCCAGCTGGGGAGGTAAGCCTGCCACCTGGTGGCTGCCCGGGAAATGGCTCCGGCCTACTCTAACACAGGGCCGGAGCTGTAGTACAGGCCTTGAAAAGGCCTCTAAGCCTGTTCACGATCTGGCACTCTGAAATCCGTTTACCGAGCACATATCATGCTCCACAGGCACATCAGAAGCTCTGCCAAACATAACCCAACAAACGAGAAGGATCCGTGGGCACTCTGGGTGTCTCTGCTTATGAGCCACACCCTGGGATCTTCGTGGAAGGTTAGCACAGGCCCAGTGATAACAATGTGATCTTGTGATGAATTCAAAGGCTGCTCCCACGTGACAGGGCTTTGGGGAAGGGAGGAGCAAAGAGCAACAATACAGTATCTTCCCCCCATCCTTGGAGCCCCTCACAACTGTACAGTGTGGCATGCTTACACGAACGCTTCTCTAATGGTAAGCAGGGTGATACGCTGGATCAAGGAATGGCTTACGTGGGCAATAAGAATTAACCTTGGTATTCAGAATGCATGGCATTTAAAACTGCAGCTTCTGACTCACTTTTTCAGCTGTGGGTAATTGAACTCACAGAAAGCAAAGCTGTGCCGGTAGTGGGGGCGGGGTCTTATCTAGGTGTAGCTCTGAGTACTTACACTGATCTGCCCCATCCCTAAGCCACTCCCTTTTCTGCTTTTATTAATGAATGAGGAGAGTGGAGTATGTGAGTAACTCCTGGGACCTGGCTTGGATCCCAGGGAGGAATCTACTGGATTCCCACCGGGGCTTCCTTGGCCTCCGCACCACACACTGTTCCCGCAGCCTGGGCTTGGCTGTCCCAGGCCAAGTCCTGGCTCTACTACCCACTCCCTGGGTGGTGCCTCAGCTCCAGCTTTCTCATGTGCTCTCTAAGAGCTCAGGAGCACGCGGCTTGGCTGTGCCTTGTGTTGTTAGACAAGAGGAGACAGTCCTGACTGCCCAGTCCCTACCGGCCTCCCCTCTCCAGGCCACTGAGACCCCCGGCCTTCACACCCGCTCACGGTTGCGGACCATTACTTTAACTGTGCAAAGGTGTGCTTCATTGGCTTCTGCTGCGCTTCCCGACGTAAGGATGTGTTGCAGTTGTTTCACCCTGCCTGCCTGGGGCACCTGATTGGAGTAGGAAAGAGCTGAATGGCCTATAGCTGGGCAGGAGAAGGATAGATGGGGCTGGCAGACAAGAGAGAGTAAATAGGACAAATCGAGGCTCAAGAGGAGAGAAGGGAAGAACAAGAGACACACTGACGGGCAAGAAGCTAGTCAAGACAGACAGAGAAGCAGTAAAAGTAAGATATATAGAAGGAAGGAGGTAATAAACCCTGAGGCAAAAGGTAAATAAAGAGAAACAGGATAATTTAAGTTAAAAGAGCCAGATGTGTGCCTAAGCTAGTTTGAGCATTCAAAAGTAATAAGAAGCCTCTGTCCATGATTTGGGACCTGGTTGTGGCCCAAAAGAAAAAGCCTGGTACAGTTCATTGTGGTGGAACTGGAGTAACTGGAGCCCACTTTGGTGGGAAGAGGCGGCAGAGCCTTGGCTTTCCTGGGGTGGGTGTAGCTAGCTTTCACTTGGCTGAAGCACTTACGTCTCACCCAATCCTGCTCTTGCCTGGGAAGTCATTTTCTCCTCCCCAGCCTCCTCTTCTGCAGCTGGAATGGTCATGTGACATTATCTGGCTTATGGAACATAGGCAGAAATCAGGTAGAGAGCTCTGGGAAAATGTCTGCTTTTCTAATGAAGACAGCGGGGTGCTGAAAAACCTTTTGCGTAGAGGAGCAGCTGCCATGTTCCCACAAGTCAAAACCAACCAAAACCATGACTGTTTTACTACCACTTAGGATGCCCACGTCTGAGCTGCTTGTGCAGGTGACAGAGTAGCTTTCTGTGAATTGTTACTGTCAGGGGAGCATTCTGGCCACGCCAAGGGCTGTTCTGCTCACCTGGGCATGCTTGAAGATGTGCATGATGAAGATGGTGAGGCCCAGGCCGAAGATGTAGGCGGTGAAGCTGGTGTAGAAGTAGGTATGGGTGTTTTTCTTCAGGCTTCAAGGAAGGCAGAAGGAAGAGGTTAGACAGTAGCATCTTTTCTGGGGAACCCTGCAGTTGCGTGCGTGTGGGGGAGAGCTCTGGGTGGGGAGTCTGGAGGACCATGTACCCTGCACTTCCCTGAGTTAATTCTCTTTAGACAAGTTACCTTTCTTTGTTCATACTCAGTTTAAATCTTTGCAAAGCGAGAAAGCCATAAGTCTATTTGTAAACAACAAATATTATCTAAAATGGCGTGTAAGATTTTTAGCTAGCATAAAATCTCTTGGGAGAAAAAATCTGGGTTTTAGGTTACCCCCACAGAATGTAAATTTGGGGCGAGCCCTGCTGAGGACTGAGTCCGGCCTGTGTATGGTTGGCAAGTGCTCCTCTGAACTCCAGTTCAGCCTTAGGTTTAGTCTTTACAACAGCCTGAGAAAAGTCTGGAGAGCGCACGGGCCAGCTAGACTGGACAGGGACTTGAGTGTAGCCTGGCAAATGGCAGCTGCAGCTCGCTTTCCCCAAAGCCACTGAGGTCAGCCTGTGCTCAGCGCTCTCCAGACTCTTGTTTACCACCATGGATGTGAGGCTGAGGCTCCCGAGGTCAGACTGGCCACTAAGGGCACAGAGCTACAAGCACCAATCTCAACTAAAAGGACTTAAAACAAAAACAAACACCAAAAAAAAAAAAAAAAAAAACCACTTAAAACTTCAGAATGCAGGTGAAATGAGAATTTCTCTAGATGTGTGGGTGGAGGTACCTTCTCTGGGCTCCTGAAAGCTAGACAATGCTGGGAGAACCCCAGGCCAGGCCACGCCCTCCCTTGCTTACCTGATGTCAAAACGAAGCAGCAAAGCAATGAAGATCCCTGAAGGGGAAAAGGCAGGGTTAGAAGGTCAGGGATGGGGAGAGGAAGCAGGACAGCTAACTGATAGGACTGGCCTGTTCTCCCACCACTAGAACCATATTGTGTCACAATGGGCCATCTCTGTTACCCACTGACCAGGCACAGTTTAGGATCAAGGGAAGCCACAGTTTTCAGAGCTCAGTCAAGGGGCAAGCCAGCTAGCTGGGAGGATGACAGCAGTTGTGACAGACGACTCCAACAGGAAATCAAACCTAGGCTCCTCTAACTGAAAAATGGACTTCTTATGTCCTCAAAGGTAGACTGGGGTGGAATCTTGTCTGAAGAGGGTTTCTTCAAAGTGACACTGGCCAGGGAGAGTGAAAAGTGTGTTCTGTGGAGCTGCAGGAGGGAGACACATGGCACAGACCACCATGCAGCAGGCTTGGGGTTCTGGGCAGGAGGACAGCTTAAACAAGTCTAGAGAGACCCCTGTGGCTGCTGCCTGGTTAGAGAAGCAGCAGACAACTGTGAGGTACCCCAGGAGCTCAGGAATGCTAGCTGTCCCTTAACACCTGGCCCACACTTCACATCCAAGTCCAGATGCACCAGAATTCTGAGTCTCTGAGACAGGGCCAGTCAGTCCAACCTCTGCATGCTGCGCACACCCCCACATCTTTACAGAGCTTCCTCATTCACTGGCCTTCGGACTCACACAGGACAGAGACTAAGTCTCATTTAGCTGAGGACAGCCGCTCAAGAGCTGATGCACATGTCCATTAGAAGCGTCAGCTAGCAAGAATGATGAACAGGTAAGTTTGGAACCCAGGCCCACAACTGTGCATGCTAGGAAAGGATTCTACCACCGAGTGCACTCCCCACCCTATGAAGCTAAGCTTAATGAGGGAAATGAGTCATTCTCAGTGAGGGCTGTGAGAGGAGAGTTGGATGGAAAAAGCCGACCAGAGCTGCCTTTTCTACAGCGTTTGGAGCTTAGCGCCCCCTGGTGTCTGACACTTGTAACATCTACGCTAAAGCAGGGGCAGCAGCTCTGCTACTGTTCTAACTCCTGGAGCTGAGAGCTTCAACATGCTGCTTTCTGGGCTGGGTGACTGCTGGACGATTTGGAGCCACATACAGGTCCTGCTGAGACTAATAGAGAATAAGTGTGCTTCTAAAGCCCAGAACCATGCTCCAAGGAGACTGGCAAAGCTAGACCCTGGGTCTCTGCAAGGCAGCAGGTCTCAACCCGTGGGTTGCACCCTCTTTTCACAGGGGTTGCCTGAGACTACCGGAAAGCACAGATATTCACGTTAGGATCCATAGCAGTAGCAAAATTAGTTATGAAGTAGCAACGACAAAAGTGTAATGGTTGGGGGTCCCTACGACGTGAGGAACTCTACTAAAGGGTCACAGCATTAGGAAGGTTGAGAGCCACTACTGTAAGGCTTTTGTCTTGGGGGTGGAATTCCATTATTTTCTTTAAAAACAGCTCTGGCCACCAAGCCAGGCATCAAGCTAGGATGAACACAGGACCACAATCTATTGTCCCTGATCACCACCAATGAGGTGTCTGCCCATTGTCAGGGGGTTGGAATTAAAATTTTTCCCTCTTTTAAGACATGTTGACCAGTTAAGCAGACTATCCTTGAACTCATGATCCCCCTGTCTCTGTGTCTGGGGTCAGAGGCACATGCCAGCGTTTTCTACTACAGGACTCAGCTCTCTCTTGTGTTGTTACCTGGGAAGTAAGCCCCTGTTAATGTCAGTGTTGCACGCCATGGGGATACTTGGGGGTTGGGTAGGGGTGGGGTATGTTAAGCCTAATCTCTCAGACAAGTTGGCTTGTTCCTTTAACCTGAATACAGCAATTCCCTCTATTCCCTGGAGTTGCTGGGAGAAGCAGAATGATCCAACGAAGCTCCCACCACAGTGGCAGGAGCTGTAACCATCATTGTCCTGTTATTACTGTCCTTGACCAGTTCTGACAGGGTGGGCTTTTATGTGTGTGTGGTGCTGGGGATGAACCCAGGGTCCCTGTATGCTAAGCTTTATTCTGCTACTGAGCCACATTCCCGTCCTCTCTGCAGGACACCCTTTCCACAGTCAGAGAGCCCACTAAGGATGATGTGGTGCTCTAACAATCCCTAAAGGAACAGGGAGCTGGGGTAGGAGGCTTCTTCTGTATTTTGTGTTGCTTTCATTGGTTAATAAAGAAGCTGCCTTGGCCTTTTGATAGGGCAGCACTTAGATAGGCGGGGAAAAGAGAACAGTATGCTGGGAAGAAGACTGAGTCAGGGAAAGAGCCACCATGAAGCCGCCAGGGTCAGACATGCTGAATGATTCCCGGTAAGACCACTACCTCGTGGTGACACACAGACTATTAAAAATGGGCTGAAATGAGATGTGAGAATTAGCCAATAGAGGCTAGAACTATGGCCAGGAGTAATTTAATTAATATAGTTTTTGTGTGGTTATTTTGGGCATAAGCTAGCTGGTGGCTGGGAGCCAGGCGCTGGGAAAATGGCCCCGGTCCTTGGCGGGGACACAGCTGTGTGTCATTACAACAGGGAGCCAGACAGATCCCTGACAGGCAGACAGGGATAGGAGCCACAGACAGATAAAGATACAAACTTGCAGCTTCTTTACCCTCAGGAAGTGAAAGAAAGGCCAGGCAGGCTTTTTCTCTCACCAGCAGGGCACCCCTTAGGCCAAGCAGTCCAGGATAGCAAGAAGACATGTTCAAGGTCATTCTGAACATGGTTACCTGAAGCTCAGGGCTTTTGGGTTCCTCTTTCCTGGTTTAAGTCCAAAATGAAGGGAAAGAGAGCTGCCCTACACCATCAAAACCACAAACACATACTGAGGGGGAATGCGCCACCTGCTCACCCGATCACCCCCACTCCCAATAGTACGGCTACCTACCCACCCATCTCATGGTAAAACCCATGGGACCCCTCCCCACAGCCCTCTCTCCAATAATCACCTGGAATGACGATATCTCCAAGTCCCAGCATGGCAAAGTTGTCTGCTTCAAGGCCCTTCTCCAGCAGATCCTGAGGGAACACCACTGCGGGGAGAGGCAGGGATGAGATGAAGTGTCAGGGAGCCGTTAACTCAGGCTGCCAACCTCCAGCCCTCTAAGTACAACTCACACAGGAGATGGCAGCTCTTACAGTAAGGATCTACAGTAAGGAAGGGACCCATGAGAAAGAAGCCCTAAGCTGACTTCACCCCAATTGCTTGCTGCTACAATCCCACAGAGGACTGTACATCCTCTCAAGGCCACCTTTCCCTCTTCCCAGTTACCATCTCTGGTCCAGTCCTGGAGCCTTAGCCTTGTGGTCCTAGGTGATTCGGGACTCAGCCAGGGCTGAGATTCTAAGATAATTTGCTCTCTCAGCTAACTTGCTGAGGCAGGGTAGTTGTTTGCTTGGACTGTTTTTGAGATGGTCTAGTTATGTAGCCTTGGTGGGTCTTGAATTTTCACTCCTCTCAAGCACCATGATTAATACTGTGTGGTACCACGCTCAGCTAAAGAATCCAAGCCCTCATGCATGGTCAGGAAAGCACATACTACTGGCTATGCCTGTAGTTCCCTAACATGACTTGGGCAAGGAAACACGAAAGGAGCTTCCCCAGGGTTTTGCTGTTGTTTTTGCTTGGGGCGGGGAGGGCACACCAAAAAACACTCTTCCCAAGGGAGGATAAAAAGCGGTTTCCTCTGTGCCGTGTCTGTGAGGAGTTAATGCTAGAAGTGTGGTCCCCTCCACAGATCACGGAAAGTTGAGCTAAGGTACCAGTTAACACGCATGCTGAGAATGGTGGGGTGGGAGGATGGAAGTAACCTTGGTGTTGGTGATTCCACTTAAAGGCATTAACCTATTGTTGAGCTGCTCTATCCAGGCTTACAGAAGTTTGAGATAAAATTTCTCTTTGTTTAGTCAGACCCAGTGATCTCCGCACTTTTGAGGTGGAAGAAGAAGGTGCACAGGTTCAAAGCCACCGTTAGCCACACAGTGAGTTCTAGGATGGCTTCAGCTACCTGACATCCATCTCTACAAACATCCAGAGAATCT
>JAQHUG010000271.1:1256980-1279848 GCA_028555095.1 Dicrostonyx torquatus | reverse complement strand
TTAAATTTGCAATCCTCCTGCCTCAGCTTCTGCAGTACTGGGATAACAGGAATGTGCCCAATGCCTGTGTTATGGATCTTATTTTCCCTTTTTTTTCTTTCAGAGGTGCAAGGGATGGAACCCCAGGGCTCACACATGCTAGACAAGCATTCCACCACTGCGCTATTACACCCTTAACCCCCACAGGTGGGTTTTCTAAGACTGGTGTAAACAATGGTTATTCTAAAAATACAAAACCAAGGTATGGTCAGAGTTGGTAGACCAGAGAGCGCCAGGTACTCAGGTAACGAGAGGGACCCAGTGAGTGTGACAGTATGAAGGTCTTGACTTCTGGAAAACCACAGCAAGCCCTGATCAAGCACCTTTCCTCTATGCTTATTCCCATTCCTAGATATTTCATGCCACATGGCATCATGACCAAGTGGCCCAAGGCGGGGTGGGGACAGAGAGACTGAGCTCAAGAACACAGCGAGATGAACCAATGAAGAGGAAATAAAGAGCGGTTCTGACACCAACAGGGATGATGAGCCAACTGGGGTAGAGAGGACGATGCCTGGTGGTGGGAGGCGGTCACTTACATTTGATTGGTGCCTCAAAGGACTTGGCCACAGTCACCATCACGTTGGTGCCGAATACCTAGAAGGAAAAGACAGGAGTCTAAAGGGAGGTGGGTGCGCAAGAAAGGCTATCCTTAGGCTTCTAGATGTGGTATGGAGATGTATGAGAGTCAAAGAGGGAACTGGGAGCGCTCAGAGCAGACTAACATCAAGTTGAGGTGGCAATTCATGTGGTTGTGGGCAGGAGAAAATCTGAAGGAGTCAGAGAAAGACTCTAACTGGCCCAAGCCAGGCAGCCTGCTTGTTCAGGCTTCTCTCCCTCTTAAGAGACAAAGACCCTAGGCAGCATTCAAAGACAAACGGTCTTCCAGGGAAAGGATGTTATAGTTAGGCAGATCCCAAACCCCTTAGCAGTGCCTCAGAAACTGAATAGACATCCCGAGCACAGCTAACTTCTGTCCTCCTTGCCAAGGATCCACCAGCATCCACCACTTTATCCAAACAGCCCCTAGTCGTGACTCATTTGCCCTAGAGACACAAGTACCCTGGAAAGACTATCCAAGAGTGTATGAAGGCACTGGGTAGGAGACACGATCCCTTTTCTCCAGATTTAGATGGACCAGAAATAGACCTGCTCTGGGGTACAAACTCCATCTGACTGCCATGCGGACAGAGATGGTAGAGACGCAGGGAAGACGGGAGGCGGAGGAGGGCCCTCAGAGCTGGACATCATGTCCCTGCCTGACTCACCCAGAAGATGTCATAGATGAAGAGTCCGCCAAGCAGGATGCAGCCAGTGCTCACGTTGTTCAGGTGCAGAAGCTCTACCCCATTAAGGGAGAAGGCCAGGCCAAAGAGGTTGTTGGCAATCCAGTGCTGGGGAAAGGTGGGAGTGAGACTAGCTCACTGTACCCCATCCTACCATCTCCCCAACCTCCCCTTCTGCTCAGGCCCTGACCACTTACCTTCCTCAGCAGGTACCAGACACCAACAATGCTGCTTAGGCCCAGGCACACCAGGTCCTTGGTGTCAAACTCATAGTTGATGATCTCTGGGCAGAGAGGCCAGGTAAGTCCACTCCCCAGAGTGAGGCTGTCCCTCCCCCAACCTGTCAGCCCCTGGGTGGAATAGGACATGGCTGCCAGTATGGCCAGACAGGCCCATGTGCTTGGCCGTGGCTGCTTCAGACTGGCAGGGGTTTTAGGCTGGGGAAAGCTCACTGGAACCACCCCTTAGTTTTCTACAGGGGGAAATACAGGCCCAGATCAAATGTGTTGGGAGATATAAGCTCTGCCACCTGAAGCTGGGTGACCCTGGGAGAGGAAGTGTCCTCTTTAGAGTTTGTTTCCTTATCTGTTAAAAAAGTCAACAGCCTCAGGGGGCTGTTGAGGAGTAAGGAAGGTTATTCTCACAATGCCCTCAGCACAGTGCCTGGAATGGAACACAGTGGGTTCCCAAGAAATGCTACTCCTGCCAAGCCTGGAATTTTAGGAAACTGAGAGGATGGCCGGTAACCCTTCCCAAGCAGAGGAGAGAGAGAGAGATGGAGAAAGTAGTCAAGAGGGAATCTTGAAGGCAGCTCTTGTTGGGAGCACCTAAGTAGAGAATCAGATGCCAGACTTCTCTGGATGCTACCAAATCTCCTAATAACACACTACGACCACTTCTGTGATCCCAAAGTGCAACAAACTATTACTTGTCCCCCAATTCCTGCTCTCTCCTGTGGTTACAACACCACGTTTTCATTTTTTAAAGGTTTCTGTTGAATTTATTCAGCATAACCAGAGGCATTGTCTTCATGATGTCATATACAGACACAAACACAGATACAATACAATATTTATATTTAGCTCAAGTGCATTGCATCTAAGGCTCACTTATATGTCTTCATGTGCCACAGCCCGTCATTTAGATAATGGATATTCTCAATGCCGATCCCCTTGTTGATTTTCTCAATGTCTGCTGCAGCCATCTTCATGACTCCGACACACAGGGCGTGCTCTTTGCCTTCTGCCATGACCGCTACGATGGTATCTACCGCAGCAGCGTAGAGCTTCGCTCCGGGAGACGTTAAACCCGGACACATGATATTTGCACCACTGAGCACAAATTTGATGGCTCCTTTGTCGACCTGCTGGTGTGGCAAGATAAACGGGTATTTGTGAAGTAATCTCAGCGTTGGATAAAAAGGTCCTTTTCTCTGCCTGAAAAACAGTAACTCTCCATTGACTGTAAGGATTTCCATGTGTTCATGGCATCGCACTATTTTGACGGGATCTTTCTTAGGCATGATTTGATTAAGCCACGGTTCGATACCTGGAAACTGCTCAGTCAGTTGGGTTTTAATACCCTTAATAACGGAAGTTTTCAGCTGGATGCAGTTGGACACACACTCCTTCTCGTCAAATTTCTTGAACATGATCTTGGTGAAGGGGCGCCGACAGGGAAAGGCTGAGATAAAGCGTTGGTCGCCGAAGGTCTCACCAAGTTGCGGTCTACAGGAAGGATAGCACTGGCGTCTGAGCTGGCCGTTGTCGCTAACCGGAAGATGGTCCGACCGACTGCGCTTTACGAGTGCGGAAGGTCGTATTACTTCCGTTCCACTGAACCCCCAACGTGGTCACCCACAATTCTTCTCCCGACTTCCGGTCCTTCTCTGGACATGGGCCTGGACTGGAAGATACGTCAGAGCATCCACGTCTATGGATGGACCGCCACTTCGGGATCGGATTGGACATGTGTGAACCGTGCCATCTCTTACGGGCACACTAACCAGCCAATAGGGATGCTTCTATCTTTCTTAGGATTGTGCAGTGGTTGCCATCCTAGACCTCCCCCCCCCAAGTAATGGAGCCCCGAGTAGATGCGGGGTGGGGTGGGGATTCGGAACCCGGAAGGCTCCACGGTCGTTAAGAAAAACAGGCTAAGGCCGGGCGGTGGTGGCGCACACCTTTAATCCCAGCACTCGGGAGGCAGAGGCAGGCGGATCTCTGTGAGTTCGAGACCAGCCTGGTCTACAAGAGCTAGTTCCAGGACAGGCTCCAAAGCCACAGAGAAACCCTGTCTTGAAAAACCAAAAAAAAAAAAAAAAAAAAAAAAACAGGCTAAGCCTTTAAAAAAAAATCCAATAATCATTTATTTGGCACAGATGTATTTGATGCAGAGACGAACCATCTCACCATCTCATCACCGTTGGGGGGAAAAGGTAGAATCTGCTTGGCAACCAGGAGAGAACAGAATACATCCCACAGGCTTCTCATGTGTGATAATTATCTTCCGTTTCATCAAGCCATCATTACTCTTGTCACCATTTTTGAATCCATATGATAACTAACACAGCTGTCTGGTACAGCTCCTACCGAGTGCATGTATGAGCCAGGCACTGTACTGAATACTTATCGTTTACTTTCTTATCATTTTTGTTTTACAGATGGGGGAAACAAACTTCCAGTAAAAACACCCAGTGTTCAGAAATAATGGGATTACCCAGGTTCCCAAGTCTGGGTAGTGGCAAAGCTGGGATATGAACCAGGGCCGTTAAGATTTGAGTTTCTCCTTTTTATTACTTGTTTCTTTGGAGAACCCAGTATTACAGAAACAAAGAAGGGGACAGAGGGAAGTGGGTACCACTGACCTTCCTTGTTTTCCCCAGAGCCCTGTGTGAAGAGCAGCTGATACTGGCGATTTGGGAAGTTGGCTGGAAAAAACTTATTCATGAAGGGGCTGGAAAGAAAGACAAAGCAGGTCGGCAAAGAGCCCCCACGGGCAATCACAGCTCTCAACAGTCCCCACTAATATCCACTTATGGCTGTTCTCCCCAGTCACCTTCTATAAGAGCCCTGGCAGGTACATGTTATTGTTCCCCCTCTGTAGATGTGGAGTCTCTTAGAGGATGGCCTGACCAGGGTCATGCAGGGAGCCAGAATCTCAGCTGCAATTCAAACTGAGGTGTCTGAACTCTTAGTAATTTGCTTTGCTTAATGACAAAGTAGACATAGGCACACTTGGTATGTAAAATTTGGGGGAGAGTCAGAAATCCCAAGTCTGGCCCATGTGCCTTGTCAAGAAATGTACTCCCAGACTTCCATGTACTGATCTGACAAAGAACTGGACTTTTACAAATGTAAAATCCAGCAGCCAAATGAACTATAGCCCCCAGAGTAGGAACATCCTCATTTTCATGCCTACTATGAGGTCTGTTGCTTAGGACCAGCTTAGCTTTAAAAGCATTGTTATCCAGCATGCTCCACCTCCTGGCCAGGCAGGGAACAGAGATTAATTCTTTCCCAGACTACACTAGATAGAGCGAGTTCAGTAAACCAAGGCCTTAGTATTGTAGAGTGGTTACTAGTTCTCACAGTCCTGTGGGGGTTATCTTAGTGACAGCCTCCCCAGGCTTTGGGCACCTTACCTGTGTGTGAGGATAAGCATATGGCCTATCTCAAAGAGGCATGTGAGGATCAGATAAGTCAGGAAAGATGCTGAGCTCAGTGCTGGCCTGAAGCAGGAATGTTTAAGAGCTGTGAACAAAGGTCACAAAAGACATCCCAGATGTTTCCCAACTAAGAAGTAAAGCAAGGTAGACCTGGAAACATATAGGTCACAATGGATAAGAGAGGCTTTTTTTTTTTTTTATCCTCTGGTGGCTTGGAGAATATGAATTTAAGAACTATTTCTGGTCCTCAGTTCCCCACTTGTCAAACAACTGATCCCTTTGCAGCCTTGGGTTGTATGATATGATTGATGATGAATGGCACCATAGGCAGAGAAAGTGGCAGGCACAGGGCTGGAATCTGGAGTAGGAATTCAGGGGAGCGCTCTGAAGAGATGCAAGGCAGAAGCAGTCAGGATGACGGAGGCTGGAGGCTCAGTTTGAGGAATCTCTTTTGGGGAAGGTGACACCACAGTGCATGTGCAGACAGAGGCAGAGAGCAGTTTGAGGAGCTGAAGCATCCTAGCCTCTCAGGAGCTTGACGCCTGCATCAGCATAACAGACTTGACATAGGCTTCCTAGGTTCAAGTTCTACCTCTGCCACTTCTGAGAGGTGTGATCTTGGGGAAGTTACTTAGCTGCTCCTTGCAACCCTTTCTGTATCTGAACATTATAATACGTTTCTCAGAGGATTATTTATTCAAAGACAGAATCTCACTATGTAACTCAAGTTGGCCTTAAACATGTAATGAACGATCTTCCTGTTTCTGTCTCCCAAGTGCTGGACTTATAATAGATTAACCAAGTCTGATACTCTCACAGGATTAAGAGGGTTAAGCTGATGCTTGATATCCTGTGAGTTCAACACAGCATCCACTTAAGTGTTAAATGTCTGGACTGATTTCTGCATGTGATCTACGTCACTGAGCTATACATCCAGCCATTATTTTGAGATAAAAGTCTCACTAAGATGCCTAGGCTGGCCTCCAATTTTTGATGCTCCTGTCTCATCCCTCCAAACAGGTGGGGTTACTGGCAAGCACTGGGAAAAGGGGCTTGCTGTGTAACACAACAAAGGATGACCTATGTCATGCAACTGACGTGAGTCTAACTTGAGAGTGGGGGCCCTGTCTCTTCATTGTCATCTCCCACTCCAGACAAAGTGGTAGATGTTTGCTAGCCAACTCTGAATGCACTTTTACTGTGGCCAGAGTGTTTTTATGACCCTCCATGCACAAACAGACATAAAGTTCATTGCTTTGTGCTGAGAAACATCCTGGTATCCTTGTCTTTTGGGGTTAGATGGTGAGGGTTAATGAAACTGATGATGTGCCCTTGTTCTCCTGAGGTAGAAGACTGGGACTTTCTGTCTGTGGGCCACTTGAGTAGGGCAGGAGCTCAGTCATGGGTAATAAAAATAGGCCAAGGCTACCTAGGCAGAACATGTGAAATCTAGCTGGGTTACAGTCTTGGTGACTGTATTAGGTGAAGGCAGGATGTGACCCCTGCCTGCCCCAGTAGTGTGAGCTGCAGTCTGTGCCGAGCAGTTTGAGGTAGGCAGTGGGATGGCAGCAGGGGTGGAGGGACTCAGAGGACTGCAGCTGAGGCCAGCATGGCCTGGGATATGGCTATTACTGCCTTTAGTCGTTGTTTTAGAGATCTGTGGAGAGGACAGTCTCCAAGTTCTCCCTTCTCTTTAACTTCTGCCGGAGCAATAAAGAATTCTAGCACTGGAGTCAGAAAGACCTGGGATCAGCTGTGAATCCTGGTCACCACGATAACTATTTGAAACTCAACTTCCTTGTCTCATACCTCCAGACCTTATGGTACAAATCCAGAGGCAAGCCTGGCTTGTGGACATAAACAGCGTGTGGTAACTCTACACTGCAGCTTTCTTAACCAAAAGACTCGAAAACACAACTCCAGTGACTGAGAGTCAATTTAATTTTTGGGTCAACACTGTAATTAAATTATATTCCCCCTTTGTAATGAAATTGCCTTTGTTGGGTTTTGTTCTTTCTCACGATACCCCTATGACTTCATTCATTTGGCAGTTTTTATAGCCCAGGCTGGTCATGACGTTGTGATCCTCCTGCCTCAGCCTGCCAAGTTCCTGGAACCTTTACATGAGTCCCAGAGCAGATTATTGTAGCTCTGAATTTTATTACAAACATGATTCATGGGTGTGGATGTGGCTTAGTGCTAGAACACTTGACTAGTGTATGGGAGGCCCTGGGTTCAATTCCTAAAACCAGAAGAGAAAAAACAAAACTCAGGGGTGGGCTATAGTCAGGTAGAAGAGACTGCCTAGGGAAGGAAGTACAAGGAACTAAGGCTAACAGCAACATGAAAGCAAACAAACAAGAAACCAAAACCACAGTCTCTAGCTGACAAATTTTACCATGTACCATTTATTTGTTATTTTGAGACACTATTTCATATAACTCAAACTGGACTTGAAGTAGCTGTGGATGATCTTGAACTTGTGTTCTGCCTGTCTCTACCTCCCAAATGCTAGGATTAGAGGCATGAGTCACCAAACTAAATCCCATCTGCCTTTTCTTTTGAGAGAGTTTCACAGTGCAGCCCTGGTTGGTGTGGCTGTGTGGAACTATGTGGAGGAGGCTGACCTTGAACTCAGACTCCCCATGAGGTTAACAGCTGACTCTTTTACCTATTTGTTGTGTTAAATTCAAACCTAGGGCCTTACCCTTATTAGGCAAGTGTTCTCCCACTAAGCTATACTCCCAGGCTCTGTGGAATACTCCTGTACACTGTGTGAATATATGTCACTGTAATTGGTTTAATAAATAAGCTGAGTGGCCAGTAGCTGTACAGGATAAAGTTAGGTGGGAAAGCCAAACAGATCAGGAGTCCTAGGCCAGATGCAGAGGGAACAGAAGATGAATATGCCATGCTAATAAAAGTACCACCATGTGGCAGAACATAAATAAGGAATATGGGTTAACTTAAAATGTAAGATCTAGTTAGTAATAAGCCTGAGCTATTGGCCAATCATTTACAATTAATGTAAATCTCTGTGTGGTAATTTGTAAGTGGCTCCCAGGATGAGGAATCTGCCTTCACTCAGGCAATTGCTGGCTTCTTTTCTGTTGATAAGACCTATCACAAAAATTTATGAATTGCTTAGAAGTAGAGAGACAACTGGTTAATCTGAGAAATTAGGACTACAACAGTTTGTGGGGAATTGGATGCAAGGCAGCTGAGATATCAATATGAATATGTGAAATAATCAGTTCCAAGCATATGGCCCAAAGGTTCCTTTTACAGCTTATGTTCTGTGTAGTGAAGCTAGGCTATGGAGGACTGGGAGGTTTCAAACCTCCTGCAGACACTGTGTGGGACTGGCTAGGCTCGGAGAAGTCATCAGCATAGAAAAGGAGACCCAGAATTACAAAGTGATGGCTCCTGTCCTTGCCTTAGGTCCTGGTTGAGTGCTGGACCTGCTATTATTTTTGCTAGTCATCCAGGTTCTGAGATGGTCACAGTAGTTACAATTCAGCTAGAATAAGATTTTGCAGGTGAAGATGGTGCTGGGTTTAGTACAAAGCCCACAGCCAAAGTCCCAGCTACATAACACTGAACCAGTCCGGGATGGCTCAGTGTGTTGGAGACAGCAGCCCATTTGCTGCTTCCTGCCCGTCAGAAGGTTCTGTACGTTGTCCATAGGGGGAAAAGTTGATACTTAGGCCGAAGCTACCTTTTGAGACTACACTCTGACTGCCACCATCCTGCGGGTATGCCTAGAGGAATAAACCACACTGTTCTTGGCGTTCACTGCCTTTGGGGCAGATTCTGCTCTGTCTAGCTCTGAATACTTTGACAATCACCTGACACTGATCCCTTAACATGCAGAGGCCATTCAGTTCCTGGTGTGGCACCTCTCTCCTTATACCTCTCCCAGGCTTCCTACCGTCTGTACCTGAGTGCAAGCTGAGTTCCTTCCTTTGGGCAACCTTTCCTGGCCACTCCTCAGTCTTATCTGTGGGCTGCTGCAAAGAAGGAGACAGAAATGTGCCGGGCTATCTCTGTTGTCCACACTGGGGATAAGGCTCTCATTTGGTGAATGTATAAGGATTGCCCTGCAGAGTGAAGGTAGCCAGTAGCCCTTGTTCCCATGACACTGTCCTAAATCATTTATGCCTGATGCAAGCGACTGGGTCCAAGCAGAGTGACCCGTGCCCAGACCTGGACTTCGATCCTGATTTTGCTGTTTGCCAACCATGTGATCCTATCAAATGGTTGATATCAAATCACATATCTTATTCTAACTTCAGCTTCTCTAACTGTAGCCCAGGATCAACAGCAAGAGCTAGTTGGCCAAGGTGTCTAGCAAATTGACACAGGCGATCACAGCAGTTCTAGCAAGGATGACAGTTGTATCTATTGACTGTGAGATGGTTTCTACATGAAAGGCATTACTTTTTTTTTCTTTCTTTTAAACACACCCTCAAGGAGACTGAAGTCAGAGAGATTAACATGGAGTGTAAGGCCAGGTGGTCAAATTCAGAGACTGTATTCTCAACCCTCTACTGTTAGGAGTGTGTGCCATGAGGAACTGAGCCTAGTGCTTGGCAAATGCCACTGGGGTGACACACCTCAGCACTGTTAGGGACTCTTTTGATACTCCTGGCTGGGTTCTCTCTAAGACTGGGTCTTACAGTGTAGCCCAGATTAGCCTGGAACTTGCCTCAGCATCTTGAGTGCTGAGAGCCACCATAATTGGCTAGCCTTTGTAAGTCCTTATAAGGACACTGGCCCAGAGAGGTTCCAGTGTCCATCCACGGTCATGTACAATGTGACACAAAAGATCATGTTCCCATCCAAGACCCTGTACTGGCTCCTGAGAAAGTGGCTTCAAAGGCTGCTGGGAGATGCCTTCTGACCTGATGGTGTGTGACAGGGCCAGGATCCCCAGCACAAAGAAATACATGGACAGCAAGAGGTTGATGTACTCCTGGGAGAAGATCTGAGGAAGAAATACAAAAAGAAACAAGTTAGGGTTGCTAGAAGCCAAGGGGAATCTCCTGGAGTTTGGTCTCATTCTGCCCTTTGGGAGTTAGGTCAGACAGGAAGAATCTCAGACTCTTCCGTTTTCACAGCTGGGGGTCCCACCCAGATGGACTCTACCCACAAAGGCGTCTAGATGTTTAACATGTGATTCCAACATTTGGAGAAGGGCAATTACTATGTGTGCCCAGGGTCTTACATGAAAATCCTAAAGCTATAGGGGAGGAGTCTGAAATCAAACCCAAGAGCAGTTTCAGAAGCAAGAATTTGCTCTTCAATGTTTCCTTCTCCCTGCTCAAAAATGCAAGAGCCCTTTCAGCTGGCCCCCAACCCTAAAGCACGCTAGTTCTAAGATCTCTGGGTACCCTGCACTCAACTCAGCTCTTGCCTCCCCATGCCTGTGATGGCAGCTGGAGACAGGACACTAGGTCATCATTTCATCATTGTCAGTCCTGATGCTCCAAAGCTAGCTGTCACATGCTCATTCACTCTGGAACCTGGGAAGGCTGTGCGGAGTCTGTGTCCACTGCAGCCTTTGTTCCACTGGTCACTGTGTTGTTCTCTTAACTGGGAGGCAGTGCTGTGCTTTTCTTGGGGGTACAGGGTCCACACTGCTTGAGTAAGACTCTTACAGTTATCTGTTTAAATGAGAGTCTGATCATGTCAGTCTCCCACTTCAAGCCTTGCCACTGTTTCCCTTTGTTGCATGCTGTTCTTTGAGTAGGAAGGCCTTGTAGTCCCTCCTGCTGGAGGCTGTAGATCCCTCTGCCCTGCTCACACACTGCCTGTGGTTCACAGACTGCAGTCCCAGCCTCATTCTCAGGCAGCCTGAGTGTGTGGCTCACAAACCATCTATAATGAAATCTGGTGCCCTCTTCTGGCAGAACACCATATATATATTAAATAAATAAATCTTAAAAAAAAAAAAAGTCAACACAGGATACTGAAATGGCTCAATGAGTCAAGGTGCTCACTGCCAAGCCTAGAGACCTGAGCTGGATCTGAAGCCCACAGAGTGGATGTCTCTTTCACCCTTACCTAGGCCACCCCAACTCTTCCTTCATCAGCTGTCAGCCCTGAGAAGCTTTACTCAGGTACCTGTCTGACCCCTGCCCAGCAATTTGGCTACATTTCCCAAGTACCTGCTATGTGCAGGGCACCGAGCCAAATATTAGTGATACAATGAGGAATAAGGCAAGTTCAGAGTTCACATGCTGATGAAAGAGAAAGAATCTCAAAGAATGCTGGGAGCCAAGGGAGTGCTAGGCTTTGCAGCACCGCAACAGACTTCAGACTCATCAAGCAAGATGATGAGTGATGAATGACGAAGGGTTGCAGGCAGGGTTGTGGCACGCTTTGAGGGTCTGAGAGGGTCCTACTGCTGTGGGAGAAGGGGTCCTGTATTAGCCAGCTGAGGAAACATAGTCAAATGTGGTCTGTCTGCCTATGGGGTATTCATGATTTAAGAATAAAAAAACAATCAACACAGGGGGCTGGAGAGATGGCTCAGCTTAAGAGCACTGACTGCTCTTCCAAAGAAAGTTTCTGAGCGCAAATCCCAGCAACCACATGGTGGCTCACAAACCATCTATAATGAAATCTGGTGCCCTCTTCTGGCAGAACACCGTATATATATTAAATAAATAAATCTTAAAAAAAAAAGTCAACACAGGATACTGAAATGGCTCAATGAGTCAAGGTGCTCACTGCCAAGCCTGGAGCCCTGATCTGGATCTGAAGCCCAGAGTGGAAAGATCCTACTCCTGTAAGTGTTCTTCAGACCTCAGCACACATGCCATAGCATGTATGACCCCCCCCCAAATAAATTAATACAAAAAAGCTAAAAACAGAGTGATCAACGCACTAGGAAACAGGAAACAAAATTTGGGCTTTTACTTGATTCTTGATGCTATCTGGGGTGAGGGTACAGCTCAATGGTACAAAAATGTGCTTGGCAAGCATAAGGCCTTGGGTTTGGTTCTCAGCAATAGCATTCCTGCCATCACTGCCATTTCTACAAAAGAATTTGGCACTATCTGTTCAACTGCAAATGGAGACCTTGTTTTACAACATATACTGTATATCAAAGTATTCTGTGCTACACTGTGGAATGAACATATTCGTAGCAGCATTGCCATGATACCCAACACTGGGCATACCTAAAACATATCACGCAGATTTGACTGTGTTGATACAGGCAATCCACATACCCTCCCAACCTCTTAAACATTGAACACAAATCTAGGTCTAGCATTAACAGATTCTCAGGAAACTACAGGAGTGGGTCCAGCTTGTGTGCACCTTTCCTTAGGTTGAAGTACACATGTACACATACGCACGCATGTATTTTGTTACTGTGTTAGTAATGGAATCCAGAGCTTTGTACATGCTAGGGAAGTATTCAGTGACCAAGCTACACTCTTGAAAAAACATTAATCATTTAAATGTACTTTGTAATCGCAAATTGAAGCTATTCTTGACTAAGTTTCAACAAACAGGAAATAAGTGTCTGTGGTAACAACACTGGTAAAAACACCAAGAGTTTTACATTTTCCTTCTGATGTTGAGGACACTGACCAAAAGCCTGAAGGGAGCCACATAAGCGGTAACACTGATGGCCCATTGTGGGATGTAACGTAGAAAGCAGTGCACATTGGAGAACATGTACGCGGAGAAGAATGGCTTAAGGAGCATTTAGCTACATGAGAAAATGCTCATGACAGTTTCAATGAGAAGTGGAAGCTATGGATAGGCTACATTGTGGGGCCACAGCTATGGAGAGGGCACATGGGGAGGACCATGGAAGACACCTCCGAAGGGGAACTGGCAGTGTCTCTCTGGAAGTTGAATTTTGGATGTCTGCCATCTCTTCCTTTTTACTTTTCTATGTTTTCCAAGTTTCCTTTTTTTTTTTGGTTTTTTGAGACAGGGTTTCTCTGTAGCTTTGGAGCCTGTCCTGGAACTAGCTCTTGTAGACCAGGCTGGTCTCGAACTCACAAAGATCCGCCTGTCTCTGCCTCCCGAGTGCTGGGATTAGAGTTAAAGGCTTGCACCACCACCGCCCGGCTCCCCCCCCCCTTTTTTTAAAGATTTATTTATTATGTATACAGAGTTCTGCCTGCATGTCTGCCTGCAGGCCAGAAGAGGGCACCAGATCTCATTAGAGATGGTTGTGAGCCACCATGTGGAATTGAACTCAGGACCTCTGGAAGAGCAGCCAGTGTCCTTAACCTCCAGCCCCGTTTTCCAAGTTTTCAACAATGACCATGTTTAACTTCTATTGGGAAAATAAATCTCAATAAATTAGAGATATGTCTGCAATAAAAACTACACTCCAGACCAGCACAAACAACATGAGGAAACAGAACTGGTAGCCGTGTGGAGAAAACGGGCTGGCTGGTGGGGGAGAAGAGGAAACCCCAACAGGCTCTGGCTGGGGACTAATGCTGAAACACTCGCTCTCCCTGCTGTTTTCTATAAATGATCACGCACAGGATAAAGTTACCTAGGCAGCAAAGGACTTACTTTGAAAAAGAGGTAGAGCCCCAAGAGAGTGCAGCTGGCGATGATGGGAAAGCGGGCAGCATCTCGGCTGGTGATGGTTTCCGGCATGTCTGAAGAGCTCTGCAGAGAGAAGAAAGGTACAGCTGAGCCACCATGGCTGCGTGCTGTGCTGTTGGAACAAGAGGCTTCAGCAGCCACCTCCTCCTTCCATGCTGGTCCACTTTGGTGTCTCATTGTCTCAAGGCTTTGGCTAATGTTATCCCCTCTACCACAGAGGTTTATAATGACAGATGTTGTAATTAGCAAAAATATGGCATGGGTACAATCCTGGCTTAAATTTGCACTAAAAAAACTTTTAACATGGAGGTGGTGGTGCACCTTTAATCCCAGCACTCAGGAGGCAGAGGTAGGTGATTCTCTGCAAATTTAAGGCCAGCTGGTCTACATAGTGAGAACCATAATCTCAAAAAAAGAAAACAAACCAAAACCCCAAATCCTCATTGTCTTTAGGGATCCAGCTAGCATCCCTGCTGGGAAGTCCTTCCTACTTCTCCCAGAGGTAGGCCTACTCCTCACCCCTCTCTTCTTTAGAGATGGATGCTCATGGACCCTGCCATTCAGCCTCCCGAGTAGCTGGGATTACAGATGAGCACCTTAGTGCTTGGCTCCCCTATTTTATATCACAGTCACCCAAAGTCCTAACAGTGCCATAATAGGCTCCAGCTCATGCCAGAGGGAAAAATCTCTCCATAGAAGGCACGGTCTCATCAGGGAACCTGGAATTTCACTATCACGATATCCACCTTGTGATGAGGCAGCTACCACCGTGGGAGAAAGACCCCAAGCAGCTGTGGAGACTCGCCAATAATCTGACTCATCAAATTTGTTAAGAAAAAGCATGCTAAGAGGGCAGCTATCTGGAGAGGAAAATTTTGAATCGGAGAAGTTCTTGTGCCCCAAAGTACAAGGTCGCAAAGGGCAAGGCGACAGGAGCTAGGCAGCAAGCCTGTGAAAGCATCACCAGGTAAGGGAGGCGTATGTGTGCACACCATTCACTTACGTGTGTACAAACCTGGGTAGTCTTTTGGATGGCAATGTAATGGGATGTGTGCAGTCTACATATGCCCAATGACACGAAGAGCACATACCTATGGGTGCATGTGTGTACCCCTTTAATATGGAGACAGGGCTCTTACTCGAACCAATAGTACTTCAATTTGGACAGTCTGTCTAGATAGTTTGATCGAGGGGTCCTGTCCCTATCTCCTAAGTGCTGGGGTTACAGGTGGATCACCACACCCACCCAGCATTTACCTGTAGTCGGGATCTGAACTCTAGTCCTCACTCTCGTGGGACAAGTGCTTCACCCACTGAGTTACTTCCTCAGCTTCAAATCTCATTCTTTTTAAAATTCTTTGTGTGGTACTGGGGATTGGATCCAGAGCTGCGCACAGCTAGGCAACACTCTATTTCTGAGCTTTGTCTGCCACTCTACAGATTAAATTAAAGTATATTAGGGTTCCACTTCTCATCTACCAAAATGGCAAGAATCCATGCTTGGTAAGACACCAAGCCAACGAGCCATGGGGCAATGAAGGCCAACAGGTCTTCCCATAGAGTTAATTGTGATATATGTCAGAACCTACCCCCCGTAGGGCTGAGGGCTATCTCAAGCCGCAAGGCAGGCCACCCCTGAGAAGCTCTCCAGTTTGCAGGAAGGGGGAGAAGATAGGCAATTCTGACAGGGAGGCCCAGTTTCCTTCCTTCTCTCCTTTGCCAGCCCCTGGCTTCTGCTTTTGGCAGCGGAGCGGTCACATTTGGACAGCACCTTGCCGCTGTGCAGCTCCACATGCTGAATACACTTCCTGTGTAACAGTAGTGCAGTTACAAAACAATCGGACAGCTCCACCTCAGTGAGTCTGCAGGCAAGTGGGCTGCAATCCTGATGGCTTAAATAGTGGGTACATCGACGAGGCAGCATGGCATGCACGCTGATACATGCTACAAAGGCCCAATGGTTAGTGCCTGTCCAGAGGCCAGGAGGCCTGCGCCTACCAGCAGCATCTGGGATAGTGATTTTTTTCCCTCTCAGAGCCCTCATATCTGTGACTACAAGACCAGGGCTCCAGCTTCTGCAGTGGAAACATTAGCATGGAGCCTTGAGTCATTACTCAAGTCTATGTGCTATTCCTATCACTCTGTGTGGGAATCATGGGCAAGCTGACACTATTTCTGAAGGGAAGTGTCACAGGTGGCTAGAGCAGATGCCATTTAAAGCCTTGACAGCCAGACCCAGGGTCTGGAATGCAGCAGAGGCCCAACAAAGGCCAACTGTGCAGAGGCGTTTGCTCTGTGTACACAGCGCAGTTCCCAGGCAGACCACACAAGGCTCAGGGCTCGAAAGCACATTCAGGACTTTGTGGCTTCCCTACAAACCAGTGCTGTGGCCCATTTCCACAAATTCCTTTCAGTTCAGCTCAATCCCAGGGCAGGAAGAGGCTTCATGTTATTCGATGACAAACCAAGGTTGGCCAGATGCTTCAAACAGAGGAGTCTCGTCTCCTCTGTGGGTGATAGTTATAAATATCTCAGGCTGCAGTGTTGAGTCAAGAGTGGGAGCCTTGCGATCTGACTGGTAACAACAGAGAATATTTACTAAGCTCTTCCTACGTGCCAGGCAGTGTCCCGGAGCTTTGTGCACAGCCCCTGCTCCCAGCAGGTACTTTAACACATGAGAAAAGGAGGCTCAGAGACATGAAGTATCTTGCTTGGTGTAACACATATGGTAAGTGGGGCTGAACCCAGGCAGCCTGGCGGCCTTGCTACTTGTTACTAGCTGCCCTCCACCTTCCCTCTCTGGAGTTCTGTTGGAACTGATGATGCTAAAGATGCCCTGGTCTTCCCAAGACACAAATCCTAAAGATGAAGAACAGCTCCCCTCCTCTTCTCCACCCCACAACAGAACGGTTTCTCTGTGCAGCTTCGGTTGTCCTGGAATTCACTGGAGACCAGGCTGGTCTCAAACTCAAGATCCACCTGCCTCTGCCTCCTGAGGGCTGGGATTAAAGGTGTGTGCCACCACCACCTGGCTGTTCATTTCTGTAGTTACAAAAAAAAAAACAAAACTACAACTTATTAGGATTCACTACCAATTTGGTTTGGGTGTGTAAGCCAAACACTTAAGAGAATCAGAGAATGGGGGAAAGAGTTCACAAGTGGCTGAAATAAATTTAGCTTTCAGCATTCTGGGTATTCAGGGTGGAAGCCAAAGCAACAGAGGGAGCCAAATGCCCAGCTTCAAGCCACTGGCACAGCCCGAGTCCTGGAAGGACTGCTTCCTGACCACACCCCAGAGATATCCTGGAATTCCTGGGCCATTTTATTGCTGTCTCCCCAGATTGAGACCCTGGGGTCTCCTGTATTCACCCTACACTCACCCTCTTTGTCACTGTTCTGCCTCCTGGTCACGCTCTGAACTTACCTTCCCCCATCTTTGCCCCTGCAAGCTCGCTTCACCCAACTGTACCAGCCCCTTTGTCTCTCCTCCTGATCGACAGACCACTTTCTCTAAAGTCTACCCCTGCCTATGGTTGCTTAAAGAGCTCCAGAGCAGACTATGTGGTCCCTCAATAGCAAGGACGCAATCGACGGAAGAGTGAATTGCTACAACCTTTATAGCAGATAACTCTATAAAACCTAAGGACAGAAGTTCAGGTAGTCTTTGACTCAATGAGTCAATTTCAAGAAACTTGCCCTACCAATTATGAAATAATAAATGTAAGAATATTGACTTCAACATGGTTTGTAGTGGCTAAAGACTAAGACAAATTGTGGAGGCCTCTAAATTAGTGGCTCTCAAATTTTGAGTGTGTACTACAATTACCAGGAGGACTTGCAAAACACTCTTCCAGGCCCAACTTGAATTTTGATTGCAAATCTCCACTGAGAGTTTGAGTTCTGCCTTTTCTGAACTGGTGCCGTGAACAAACTGTGGGTCCATTAAACATGGTGCTTACACCTGCAGTTCTGGCACCTGGGAAGTGGAGGCAGCAAGAGAGGCCATGCTGAGCTACCTCGTAAATACCAGGCCAGCCAGAGCTACATAGCAGCATTCAGCCTCATAAAAACAGAAACAAAATGCAGCTCCCTTCCCATTTCCCTGAAAAGGACCATTCTAGATGCACTGACACACTTGGATGCCCAAAGGAACAAAATTTCTATGGTTGGTAAATGAGACCCAGGCGCAGGGGCTGCTGGCAGAGGCAGCTGGAGTGGGAGCCTTTCATTATGTACCTGTGGGCCTTTGCATTGTGTACCCGGGACCTATTTCATTGCAAAAAGGCTGAGGCAGCTGTAACACAGAAAATGACTAATTCACACTGCTAAGTCAAACCCAGCTGCAGAACAAGGGCCTTTCTAACAGACCTTCCTGCATGCACATACAAAAGCAAGTATGCATTCGTATACACACAGAAAGGGAAGGCAGGCTGCGGATAGAGCTTCGTGATAGAATATGTGATGTGCTTAGCGCATGTGAGGCCCTGGGTTAGATTAGAAGTGCCACAAATATGAAAAAGTACTGGAAGGTTCCACAAGCAGCTAGGCATGTGTCTCACTTCCAGGTGGTTCTGAAATAGCCTTGCTCTACACTCTGCAGCGGCTTGAGTTTTACACAAAAACAGCCTTGCTGTTAAGTGCCCATTACTTTCTTTCAGGATTCTCTTCCTCAGAAAGGATGCAGGTTCCCCACACATCTTGCCACAGCACTCAAGGCCCTCTCCCGGGCTCCTGTTAGACTTCTCACGGCTCCCTCTCCCCAGCCTGCTGAATTCCCACTCATGTGTGCAAAGACACCTGTTGCCTCTTCCAGGAGACACAGCAGAATTCACTTGTTGGCTGATCATATTCTGTGTCTTAGACCAGCACGCCTGGCACCTAGCCGAGGACCTGACAATCTGTGCTGCTGGCTAAGAGATCTCTCTGTGCTAGGTGAAAGCTCAAAGAACCTATCCAGAGTCAGCTCCCGCTTAGCTGGATTTTACTCCTAGGGGGACACAGGTTTTTGAGACCCCTGCTGCGACTTCTTCCAAACACCCTTGCACACTTCACTGCTTTTGCTCAGGATTTTATAATACGCTCTGCCTTTTAGGGACACTGTAACCCCAGGGGGACTGTCCTCGAATGCTCTCTCAGTAGGCCTTGGTGTTGAGTATCAGTTGGGAGTGCCAAGCTCCTGGGTCCTCACTTGAATTCTTCTCTACTGTCAAACGAGCACGGTAGACAAAGGAGTCATTTGGCTCATCACATCTCAGGTCCAAAGACTACTTGTGTATCTTCAGAGGCACCTGTAGTGAGGATGGCACCCTGGTCTTCTAGAACTAGGCACACCTGGTTCACTCCTGAATGGCAGAAAGATCTTCATTCTTTGGCCCTAAGTTCTTTTTTCAAAAATTGTGATAAACTGGCTTTGCCTGTCACCTAGCACTGTGAGCATCAAGGCAGGTAAAGGTTCTATAAGGTTAGAGCACACTGGTTACTGGGGCTGGGAAGCTACTAATGAATGGGCAAGCCCTGCCATAGTTTCAATCTTCTAAGAAGGCCTCTCTGTGGGTGAGGCTTGGGACAGATTATGGCCCCCGTCTTCTACCCGCACCCTCTGTCCTGCTACACTAAGCCACCTGCTGTTTCCTGAAGTGCCTTCATCCTTTCTTCCTTTCTCCAGCTTAGAATGCCCTCTCCTGGCTGGAACTGTACATCTCACCCAGTCAGGATGCCTGGCCACTCTGCCTTCCTCTGTAGCCCACTGCAGCACTTGCTGTGATCCAAGCGCAGACCTAGTTATCCTTGCTGCGCCCATCTTCCTTGACTCCTTGGTAACAGGGCATCCCTCATCCTTGATAACGGCTTACATTCAAGAAACACTGCTGCCTGCAAGGTATTTCCTGCAAAGAGTGGTCCATGTGCAGAAGGCGACAAAGAGAAGCACTCAGTCTAGCGGCTGCTCGGCCTCATGCCATGCTGCCCTCCATCTCTCCTGTCCTGTGTTTCAGAACTTGCCTTGGCACCAAGTATCTGCCTGGCCAGACTGGGAAAGGCTAAGGACAACCTGAAATTTGCTTAGAAGAGGCAGAAGAGCAAGGAAAATGGGTCAATCTGAGTGCTCTCTGCATCTGCCCATAAAGAGCCAACAGTGGGTTTCCTGGTCTTTGGAAGTAAGGTGGTATGCTCTCAGCCACCGTTCACACTGGGTGGTATTCTTAGAATCTGAACTGAAGCAGTTTCAAAAGCGCCAGCTGCCTTGTGGGCCTGCCCTCTCTGGGTAGGGCAGCTTCCTCTCCAGGCCACCTTCAGGTTCGATGGGGGAGGAACAGTGGGGAACTGTGCACTCTGAGGATGTTGAAGAGAGGATGCCAGGAAGGGAGAAACTGTTGGTTTCAATGGGCCACAGGGGCTGAATATAAGGCAGGGGGATTTGGGAGGGAGAAAGGTGGAAGGCTCTGGAGTCCCCCTACATATCCATCGAGACAGATGCTATGAAAGACCAAAGACAGGGTCTGCTCCAGTCTCAGAAACAGTTCAATAGTGGCTATTATTCAGAAGGTAGACTCAGTTTGCAAAAGGATTTTGTCTTAATGGAGCCTGGGGAGAAAGACTACTCTGGAATCAGTGTCTGGGCTTTAGTTTGAATAGATTCAAGGCTGGGTGGTAAGTACGGAGAAGAAATGAACCAAAGAAGAAATGGAAACCTGGGGAGAACCAAGGTGCCACATTCTCAAGAGCTGAATGGCTGGAACTGGTTCCAGACAGTGAACAAAAGACAAGTAGCTGAGCTGGTGCTCTATTCTCCCACCCCTCCCTCCTTTTTCTCTGGGCAACTGGGTCTCCCTCTGTAGCCTAGCTACCCTGGAATTTTTGATTTCCTGTCTCAGCTCCTGAGTGCTAGGTTTACAAATGTGTGTCATCACGCTACACCTCTATTTAATTTAATTTTTTTTTTTTTACATTTGCTTATTTAGTGTGAGTGTGACGAGGTCAGAAAATATATGCAGGGGTCGGTTTTCTCCTTCCACCATTTGCGCCCCTGGGATTTAACTCAAGTCTTCAGGCTTGGCGGCAAGCGCCTTTAACCGCTGCGCCACCGGGGTCCCCGCCCCTGGGCTTTGTTTTGAAGGCAGGGAGAAGGATCTGCTATAGGGGTTCCCGGCAGGCAACACATGCAGCTGTGATTCCAGAGCGACAGAAATCAGGGCCTAGGGACGAATGTGGATGCTACAATTAGCTGTGGGTGTGGCCAGGCATGGCTCCTAGCAGAAGGATGACAAAAGATGGTGCCTTTCAGAGCCATACCTGTGGGGAACACTGGGGCTCACCCAAGCCACGGATGGTGTGTCGCTCTGGTGAGGTGCAAACACCTGGCTGCTGATTAGCCATAGCATCAGGTTGGGGGGGCAGTTTGGCTGGGGCCAGTAGGCTCCGAGAAGTCAGTGCCTGCCTTTGTGTCTGAGGTCGGGCGGACAGTGTTCCCAGCTGTGGTACGAAGCAAGGGGTCTGGGGGAGGGGATGTGGCAGGGTCTGTCTGCGGGCCGCGGAGGACAATGCTAATCCCCGCTTTTAGGAGTGGCCAGATTCTGGGACACCGAAGGCCAGCCACAGATGTGGACGCAAGTGGAGGGAATGGTGATTGATGCCTCGGTGGGTGCGTGACGCGGGAGAGAGGGGGCCAGCTATCGGGTCTGCAGGGACAGGCTCGTGGGGGCCGTGGCCGGGATGGGGGTGGAAGGCGTCGGCTCTCACCCTGACCCTACCTTGCCGCGGGCGCAGCGTACTGAGCGCAGGGCGCCGAAGAAGATGGGCAGCAACGCCATGAGCAGGAGGCTGCCGTAGGCCAGCGCGATGCCCTCGGGCGTGGAGGGCGGCCGCGTCGTGCCGTTGGCTGGGCTGCTGGCCTCGGTGCTGCCGTTGTGCGGGTCGCTGAGGGCCGAATCCATGGCGAGGCTGCGCTTGAGTTCCGACTCCAGCTCCGGCCGCCGCTGCACGAAAGCAGATGGTAGGCGAGGTACTGCGGGGAAAAGCCACGTTCCCCTAAAGAAACAGGAAGTGACGTGCCTCCTCGCCTTTCCGCGCCGCGCAATAAACGCGCGCGCGTTCCCGCTACCACCCTCCCCGCCGCCCGATCGCCCTCTAGTGGTGGTGAGGGAGGGACGGCTTGTTGCTAAGCAACTTGGAGGCCGATCCATACAGGCGATCTGGACCATTGTGGCGGTAATCCATCCTGAGACTTGAGGACCCATTCTTTAGTCCCAGGTGATTTCTTCAGTACTAGGCTGTCCTGCACTCCACAAATCCTCAGCCTTCAGCCAAGAAGAATGCACACATTCATTCGATACTCAATTGATCATTTGTACCTTAAATATTTATTGGGATGTCCCACTTATCTTCTAGTCACTAGGGCACTGAAGGAAACAAGCAAAAGCTTGTCCTTGTGCTCACAAAGCTTGCATTTTAGTATGCAGGAGTCGGGAGAGGAAGGCGGAAAGAGGGTAAAATGAACAAATAAATTATGAAGTCTAAAATGTATCTTTTAGAATAGCTTTAAAATGTAAAGATGTCAGCATATAGGTATGAATTCTAAGCCATATTGATGCAGATAAATTAGAGAAAAATAAAGCAAAATAGGGACGCTGTATAAAAGATTTGCAAATGTATTATGTGCCAGACAATAATAATCCTGCCACTCCATAACCCCATACAGTTTATAAACACTGTGGCTCTCATCATAATTGGAAGGATGTAAGTCTGGGCAGATGCATTTGTTCAGCTGGCTTGTTGACTAGGCACTTAATTTAAAAAAATTAGGCTAAAATTTAGTATTTTTCTTTTCTTTCTTGTTTTTGTTTTTTGAGACAGGGTTTCTCTGTAGTGTCGGGGACCATCGCCCCAACATAGAAACTGATGTTTTTCCCCAAATGTGTCCCCGGAGACGCGTGGAAAGAAACAGGCTTTCACAACGTTACAGCTTAAAAGGCCGCTTCAGACTTCTCCTATTCTTCAGCGTGGCCTTGTGTTTATTGTATCTCCCAAAACCCATCCTGCTCTTAATGCTCTCTCAAAACCATTTCTTCTCTGAAACTGCTTTTTCTCACTCCTTTCTCGCTCTCCCATCTGTCCTCACCTTTGAGGAACTTATCTATTCTTATTCCTTTTTCCGGGGCACCTCCCCCAGCACACACACACCTGCATTCCTTCACCAGCTTGGAGATAACCACTTCTCATGGAGCAATCTACAAATGAAAAGGAAGGCTGGATCAGAACCTTCACCTATTGTCTTTCTAAAGCTTTCTACG
>JAQHUG010000271.1:1219058-1234674 GCA_028555095.1 Dicrostonyx torquatus | reverse complement strand
AATATGAGTTAGTAATAAGTCTGAGCTATTGGTCTGTAGTAGTAGGAGGCCGCTTGTTTGTTCCCAACTGCCCAGACCACGAAATAATCACTTAGAAACTATATTATTTAAATCGCTGCTTGGATGATCACTTAAGCGTATTGCTAGCTAGCTCTTATATCTTTGGTTAACCCATTTCTATTATTTTATATTTTACAACAAGGATCGTGGCCTACTGGCAAGGTTCCAGCTGGAAGCTTGCTTCTTTCTCCCCTGGCAGCTCCATGATTCTGTCTACTCTCTGTATATATGTTTTCCAGCCTGGCTATATTCTGTTAAACCATTGGCCGAAAGCGACTTCTTTATTCATTAACCAATAAAAGCAACACATATACAGAAGGACTTCCTACACCACTAGTCAAGCATTAATTAGCATAAGCCTCTGAGTGATTATTTGGAAGCAGCTACAGGACAAAGCAGGATAGAGAAACCTCTGTTTACACACAGCAATTCATTTTCATACCGTGTACAAAAAATATCCAACAGGGATATTTTCATGGTGATTTTAAATCCAATCAAATTTACAGTGAAAACTAACCAACACACGCTGTTCTCCGAGAGGCTAGGAATGGCAGTGCAGAGCCAGGACTTTGATTTTTCTTTTTTTCTTTCTTTCTTTATTATTTATTTTATTTATTATGCATACAACATTCTGCCTCCACGTGTTCACACATGCCAGAGGAGGACACTAGATCTCATTACAGATGGTTGTGAGCCACCATGTGGTTGCTGGGAATTGAACTCAGGACCTCTGGAAGAGCAGGCAATGCTCTTAACCACTGAGCCATCTCTCCAGCCCTAGGACTTTGGTTTGTCAAGGGCTAGAAGCCGAGAGTGAAACATTTTATTTGAGGAGGGTGCACATTTACACTTAAATTCTTTGTTTTTTGGCCTTTAAGAATTTTATTATATGATTATATTTTAAATATTTTCTTATGACTTAAAATATCCAGACATCAAAAAAATTTCAGACATCTACATTCTACATGTGTTACACTTGAGTCTCTCTGAGACTGGTAACAGAACAGGCAGCCATTTTAATAGTCACATTTGAAGAAGGGCATAAATACTTATTGTACAGCATCTGTTTATGATATAGCATTCATAAAGAATTCTAAAATCAAAGCAAACAAAAATACCTACAAATACGGATATCAAGATTTTTAAATCCTAAAATTCTAACACCCTAACTTAAATGTCACTTGATAGGCTCCCAAGACCATGGACAAAGGATAAATTTATAGCAAATGTCTATTTTGTATGCCTATTTAACTAAACATTTTTAGGTGTTTGACAGGAAAATATAAAGATTGCTAGTGTTTTTAGAACTAACTTTTGGAAATACTTGATTAACTTCCTAAATTTCAGATATTAGGGCATCTATCTTTTAAAAATTGTTAGTAATGTTCTCAGCACATTCTCCAGCTTTTAGTCTTGTCTCATCAGTCACAATACAGTTCTCTTCATGGTAGCTCTGAAATGGACTGCCTGTGGGAGCTTCCAGTGGCAGTGAGACAGCCATTCTCGTCCTGGTTCATTGGCTCTTGCACTGGCTGCAGCCTTTTGTCCAGTTCTTCCAGTAAACCTTCTGTCTCAGAGACAACCACGTTTTCCTTTGCTAAGTCTTCATCAGAACAAACATTTTCAACAGAGCTTCTTAAAGCAGCATTCCTTTTCCTTTTCCTAACCTTGGGCTTTTTCTTTTCAGTATTATTTTTGGAAACTTGCATTGGCAAGGTTCAAGCATGTCTGTCTGTGGTGGCGGCTATGTGGCTTCCTTACATTTAAATTTTTAAGAGGAAGTGAAGAATCAAACTCTTGCTCACAGGCGGGGCTGGAGCTGGGCCTCAGGAGCTCTCAGGGGCCAGGGTGTCCATGATGCCATCATCATTCACCTGCTTTTATCTGCTTACTGTATTTATTCTCCTTCACTGCAAACCCATGGGCTACAAATGTCAGACCTTGTGATTTGGGGGCTGAGTCTGAGGTTGGGGAGGATCAAACATAAGAGGCTGGAATTGTTACTGTGGTGGGATAGCAGCCAGAGACAGCTCCATATGGCCACCAGCATCAGCTGCAGATATTCTTTTGCTGGGATTCTCGATTCACTACAGAAAAACATTTCAGGTTGAGTGTATAGAAATGATAGAATAAAAGGATAGATTATTGAATCTACTTTTAAACTAAAAAAGCAACTACTTTTCTTAAATATTTTACATTGGTATGAATTTTTGTACATTGATACAAATTTAAGCTTACTTTTGTTATACTGTATTATATGTTTCCATTTCTTATTTAAGGTATTTTGTATATTGGTACAAATTTAACGTTATTTTTGTTAGAACATATAGTACATATGTTTCTATTCCTGTTAATGTATTATACCTATGCAGCTCATTTAACAATGTAATGTAAATTTCTAGTCTAGTCTTGGCCTGTAGGCCAAGGATAGGGTGTCCCAACATTGCAGAGGAACCTTGGGTGAATGTTCAGGCAACCAAATGTCTCTGTCATTTCTATAGGTTTAGAAGTGGCTTGCTCTATACTCTTAATTACTCAGGGAATATTATATCCTTCTGGGGGTCTTTCCTGGAGTTGAAGATTAGGTAGTTATAGTTACAGTTTTCCTTAGTTATAATAGAAGGTACAGAGGTTTGGACTCATCAAGATAAAATAAATAATAAAGTATTTCCTACAAATATGCCAAATGTAAATGGTCTGGACATTGTAAATATAATTCTTACCTGATAACTGTTCTTATTATAGTTTTTTAATCTTAGAGTTAAAACCATTCCTTTTTATTTAGACAAAAAGGGAGAAATGTAAAATATTCCTTCATACTATGTGAAGTTATGCCACTGTGATTGACTTACTAGAAAAGCTGAATGGCCAATAGTTAGGCAGGATTTTTGAGGCAGAGAGAAAGTTGGGAAGAACAAAGGCAGTGACACCAGGAATTTCCAGCAGACTGGAGGAAACAGACGTGCAGGAGGAGAGAGATGAATAAAAATAGGTTAATTTAAGTTATAAGAGCTAGTTAGAGGCAAACCTAAACTATTAACTGAGCTTTCATAATTAATGATGTCTCCATCATTTTTTTTTTTTGTGAGCTGGAGGCCCCAAAAGAAAAATCTGTCTACACGAGTCAATAGGAAGCAGAGTTTGAGTTTATTAAGAGAGATTTTAATGTAGATTTAAGTATGGGAGTTAAGAGGGAGATACAACACCAGGTGTGGGTTATGGCTTCTAGAGACATCCATACTTAGTGTCTTGGCTGTAGCTATGTACATGGTTTCTGTGGCTTCTGAAGTTGCATTGCTCAAATGATCTCCAAGGGACCTTTAAAAAAAAACTTTTTTTCTTAGCATCTGGAGAGATGTGTCAGCACCAAGACTGAGTAGCTCAAAACCACCTGTCACATAGCTACGTGGGATCTGATGCCCTCTTCTGGCCTCCCCAACATCTGCATTCACATGTACACAGCCCTACCACATGTGAAACATTGAATAATGAAATGCATTTTAAATTAAAGATTAATCTTCTTGGTCAGTGAGCTCATAGGGTAATTTCGGAGCTGTACTGGATAGGATTCCAAGCAGCTAAGGTGGTGAATGATCTTAGCAGAGGTAGGTACGGAGACCCAGTTCTGTGGCGCCCCTGGTAGCAGCCTGAGGAGTTCTTTTCAGAACCGGCTACTCAACTCAGGTAAAGCAGATGCTTGGCCACACTCACTGCAGAAATGAATTTCAGAACAAGCTGGCCTTAGATCGAGTTGAAGTTATTAAAGGAGGGGATAGTATAGATTCCGAGCACAAGGGTCAGATAAAACTTACTGAAGTATAAAAAAGGAGCTCATAGCTGTTTTCACCGTGGGTATGTAGGTGACCCAGAGGCTGTTAAGTCCTATTGATTTGCAATAAGGGTCCAAGGTTAAAGGATTTCCTTTAGTAAACCAAGTTTTAGGGTGGGTAAACCGGGTCTGTTGCTTAGATTTAGGAATGGGGGACTCCTTCTTACTCTATGTAAAACAGCTTGTCCATTGTCTTTGACATTTTGTTCAAGATGTCAGTCTTCAGGGAGACATTAGGAAAGTATTGTCTCTGCTGGCTATTTTGGCTTTCTTGGTGGTGTCTGGAGTCTCTTGACTTGGCAAAAAGGGCAAACGAGAGTGCAGGATGAGGGGTGTAACTCTTTGTTCCTCCATGGCCCCTTCCTGGCCTTCTATCTTGCCTCAAAACCACAAATAGCAAAGTCTGCAAAGGAGATGAAGCATGTCTCTGACTGTGAGTGGAGTTTAGAGTCCTCCTTGTCAGACTGTAGCCCAGAAAAGAGAAAGACCACGCTTTGTCATACACACTTAAGCCTTAAGCATGGTGCATTGCTATTTTTACTTAAAAAATTTTTTATTTTTATTTTGAGACAGTCTCACTATGCAGCCCTGGACAGCCTGGAACTCTCCACATTGACTAGGACGGCCTTGAACTCACAGAGATCTTCCTGCCTTGACCTTCTGAGTGCTGGGACTGACGATGTGCTCTTTATTTTAACATTTTTATTTGAAATATCTCTCTATGAAAGGTATGTTGTCAGTGTTATGTCTAGATCATGGAGTCCCCTCAAAACCAACGAGGAGATGGAGCAGCATATGGGAGAGCAAAGAGCCTTTATTCTTACTCAGGTTCAAACTTAGACCCTCTCTGTGTCCGATGCATTGGTGTGATTGGAGAGCCCCAAGCTCAGTTGGAGTGGGGTTTTTATAATAGCAAAGGTTGGGGTGAAGGATTTCTAAGGTTTAGGACCCCTGATTGGCTGACATTTGTCTAGGGGTGTCCTGAAAAGCAATGGGTGTGCGCTGGCAAACTAGCTTATCTACAATGGTTGGAACATTAGGAATTTCCTTTGGATGGTCTGGTCTGTTCCTGGGTAGTCTCAGTTTGTGGTCTTTCTTGGAACCAAGCATTGCCTTAGGGTAAACTACTGAGACTCGGGCCTCTTTTGAGCTTGTCATGACTGGGTCCTACAGCCAGCCTTCCCAGAAAATGTCAATTGCTTGAGAACTCTTGCTTCTCGGCTGCTGAGAGACATTACCAGCCTCTGGAGTGACGGACTATTTTCCTTTAATTTTTCTTAATCCCATATTTCTATCCTGCCTCAGAATGACAGTGTGTGAATCATAGACTGTTAGCCTCACACACAGCAGGTTGGGAACATTCTCCTGGCACTGGTGTTTTCCTAGGGAGGGAATTGTGTATGGGATGATTCCTTGGTAACTTGCTGTGGGGTGGGGAGACCTTGAGTGCTTTGTTTTGCAGGGCTGAAATGGCAACAGAAATTTGTAGAAAAGAGAAAATAGAGGGGCAGAAAAGACCAGGGGTGCTGGAGCAGAGAGGAACCAGTGAGATGCCCTGAGGCAGGAACTCCACCGAGAGAGGGGCATTCCGTGGTGTGTGTGTGTAGAGGGGTGGAAAGACGCCTTTTCAGGACATCCTGATTGTGGTTTTCTTACAGCTTCCCCCACACCTCCAGTGCCCTGGTGGGAGGTGCCTGAGCATCACAGAGCTTCCTCTCTCCAACACTGAGTGGTGTGAGAAGAGATTTTGGAATGAGAGGGGACTATGTGTGTTCTGCCCAGTAGGAAATGCATTGGCTGGGACCAGAGTAAAAGTGAACGAATAAATGAAAGAAAGCAAGCTGTGGTGGGCAGGGCCAGGATAAAACAGAATGAACACAATATACAGGCAGGAAAAAGAAAGATTCAGGTGACCTTTTCTGTTAGAATTCTACTTAGAAAGTAGGATGAGAGATGGCTCAACAGTTAAGAGTATTACTGCTTATGCGGGATTGGTACCGAGTACTCACATGGTGGCTCACAGCTGCCTGTAACTCTAGTTCTAGGTTTTCTGATGTCCTTTCTGATATCTGCAGTCACGTCACACATGTGATACATATAAACTCATGCCGGCACACATACATACATGTAAATAAAAAATAATATTGGAACTGGATGCTCTTGCAGGGGACCTGGGTTCAATTTCTGGCACTCACATGAAAGGTCACAACCTTCTTCAACTCCAGTTCCAGAGATCTGACTTCTTCTGGCTTCTTTGGGCACTGGCCATCCATGTTGGACACATACATACATGTAGGCAAAGCATTTATAGACATAAAATAAAATAAATAAATCTTTTTAAAAAGTATAAAGAAAAAAATGAGTGAAAAGAGTTCCCTAAGGGGGTGTCAGGGAGAATGAAATGCGTTGGCAGACTCTCCCTCAGTCTCCAGGGTCTTGCTATGTAGCTTCAGCTAGCCCTGAACCCTTGATCCTTTTGCTTCAGCCTCTTGAGTGTTGGAATTGAGGTGCTTGCCATCACACCTGGCTGGGCTCCAGGCTACAAAAGTGATGCATTGGACAATGAACCAGGTAAGACTGAGGTGGGAAATCCTTCTCAAAGTCTGTCTGGAGTTCTTTCTCTTGGACTGAGAGGCTCCCTTTGTTTAGTGTCCTCTGCCAGCAGAGGGCAGTCTAGGCCAGTTAACAGATTTGCCCCTTGTCCCCTAGGGGAGGCTATTTGCTACATAGACCTTAGGGAAGGCCACACTTGGCTATGGAGAAGCCACAAGTCAGCTAGGCTGAATCTAGCCAGAGAAATCTGGACCCGATCAAGTCCAATGCTGCTGGCAAATCCAAGCCACACAATCTCTCCTGGGGTATTTCAACAGCTTCCTAATTCCTCTTGCATCATGCCTGTTATGCTGTGAGAAACCCTTTGGTGATCCTGTATGACTGCAAGATGGTTTTCTCTGTCTCACCAGCGTCTTCAGGTGTTGTTTTGCTTGTCCATCAGGACCAGGGTGCAAATGTGAACATTTAACTTCTCTTGAGCTTTTGAAAGACCTAGCAGTCTTGGCTCAGCCTTTTGGGCTGTGTCTAATAGTTTGTTTTTGTTCCTTTGTTTAAAAAGATTTATTTGATTTTCTGTGCTTGCCTGCATGGATGTATGTGCATCATGTTCATGCCAGGTGTCTGAGGAGATCAGAAGAGGGCAGCAAATCCCTTGGACCTGGAGTTACATTAGTTGTGAGTGCCTGTGTGGGTGCTGGGAACCGAATGTAGGTCCTCTGCAAGAGCACCCCCTGTTTTGTTTTGTTTTGATTTGTTTGTTTGTTTTCAAGACAGGGTTTCTCTGTAGCTTTGGTGCCTGACCTGGAGCTAGCTCTTGTAGACCAAGCTGGCCTCAAACTCACAGTGATCTACCTGCCTCTGCCTCCCGAGTGCTGGGATTAAAGGCGTGTGCCACCATTACCTGGTATGCATCCCCTGTTTTTAACCCCAAATAATTATTACATAAAACGATGAATGATGAATTTCCAGGAGTGTACTGTGGTCTCTGTATCCCACCTCCCACTCCTCATCCTACATGGCTGTGTTTCAGGGTACAGAATCACACAGTTTAGAGGTGGTAAGAGTCTTTTGGTGAGTCTCTGAGGTTCACAGGACAATGTCCTCATCGTTTGGACTGGTAATTGATCCTTTTATGTAACTTCTGGCTGCTCCCTGTAGCCTGGTCTCTCTTATCCCAAGACTTTAAGTTTACAAAAACTACTCACAGGTTCTCTAGTTAATTAAATTTATTTATTTATTCATTTATTTGTGTATGTGGGTCATGTATATCATGGTGCATCTGTGGAGGCCACAGGAAAACTCTATGGAGTTGTTTCTACATGTGGTGATGCCTACTCTTGGTCGCCAACCTGCCTACATTTGGAATTAACTATAACCCAAGTGTCAGGGTACACATGTGAGAGGTTTTTCTTAATTAAAGCATTTGAAGTGGGAAGACCCATTTTTAATCCAGATCTCTTGAGGTGGGAAGAGCCACCTTTAATCTTGTCCCCAGCTTCTGCCAGCCACTGTCATTTGCAAGTCTGATCCATTTCTTCATTGGCATTAGACCTTACTTCTTCAGGATTCTGGCATATTCTGAAGACCATGGGAGATATTCAGCTTTGTGGGCTGAGTAACTACTGGACTGTTGGATCTTTATTGGTAGACATTCATTGTTGGATTCTCTTGGCTGTACTGGAACTCGCTCTGTAGGCCAGGCTGGCCTCGAACTCAGAGATCCGCCTGCCTCTGCCTCCTGAGTGCTGGGATTAAAGGTGTGCACCATCACCAGCTGGCAAAATTTTCTTTCTATATATACATTCATTCTGTAAATGCTGGTCCTCTAGAGAACCTTGGCTAATGTACATGGGTACTAGACTGAACATAGGTGGCAAGGACCTTCAGCTGTTGAGCCATCTCACTGCATCATTACCCATGGTTTTTTAAATTTACTTATTTTTAAAATATTTAATATTATTTTAAAGATTGATTTTATTTTATGTATATGAATGTTTTGCCTGCAAGTATGTATGTACATCACATGTGTGCCTGGTGCTTGTGGATGTCAGAAGAGTGTATCATGGGCCGGGCGGTGGTGGCGCACGCCTTTAATCCCAGCACTCGGGAGGCAGAGGCAGGCGGATCTTTGTGAGTTCGAGACCAGCCTGGTCTACAAGAGCTAGTTCCAGCGCAGGCTCCAAAGCCACAGAGAAACCCTGGCTCGAAAAACAAACAAACAAACAAACAAAAAAAGGAAGAGTGTATCATGTGTCCTGGGACTGGACATAAGCCTGGAGTTACAGATAGCTGTGAGCCATCATGTGGACCCTGGGAACAGAACCTGGGTCTTCTGGAAGAACAGACAGTGCTCTTAACTGCTAAGCCGTTTCTCCAGTTTTACACAGGAGCATTATTTATTTATTTTTTTTTTTTGAGGCAGAATCTATTTATGTAGGCCTGGTTGTCCTGGAACTCAATATATGGACCAGGCTGGCCTCAAAGCCACACAGATCCCCTTGTCTCTGCCTCAAGAGTGCTGGGATCAGATGGGTGTGTCACTATGCCTGGCAAGATTTTTTTTATTTACCTGTCTTTGTGTGCCCTCATGTATCTTTTGTACCATGTGTTTGCAGGTGCCTGTAAAAGCCAGAGGATGGCATTGGACCTCCCGGAGCTAGAGTTACAGGTAAGCCATGTGATGTGGGTGCTAGGAAACAAACTCAGGTCCTTTGAAAGAGCAGTACGTGCTCACAATGGCTGAGTTAGCTCTCCAGCCCCATTTACTTACTATTTTTCATTTTAAAGATAGGATCTTGTTATGTAGCCCAGGCTGGCCTTAAACTCATGATCCTTCTGCATCCTCAGTGCTGAGATTACTGGCATTTACCGGCCACTGGGTGTAGTTCCATCATTCTAAAAGAACCCAGGATGGCAGGTCAGCTCTTTTAACCACTGCCAGTTCTTGTACCTGGTCCTCTGTGGTCTTCTCCTCTAGCTTTCTGGTGGGTAGGGAGATGGAGTACAAGAGAGAAGGGACTTGGTAAAAGCCAAACAAGAGATCAGGTTCAGAGAAGGGTAGGCTCTCAGTCTTTGTCCTTCCAGCACGCAGTTCTTCCCATAACCATTCAGAGGTTCTGCCAAGCACAGACTACAGTATATGGGGCCTGACCACCCTGAATAGCTTCCTGGTTCAAGGCACTTGAAGTTCTAGCATTGGAAGCTGTTCTCTTTGGAGGGCAAGGGGAATTGAAGGCCTCTTGGTCTTCAGGGAGCCCCAGCTCATGTTGAAAACTCCTGTGATGAGTCCTCTGATGAGCTCACGTCAGCCCGTTCCCAGGAGGATGAGCTGGCTGACCAGCAGCCAAGGGCGAGATGCCGAGATGCCGTGGGAAGGAGATCCTGCCTGACTGGGGGCCTGAGGAATGTGGGAAGCACCAGGCAGGCGAACAACTGGGTGGGGAGGGTGTGTTAGTCTCAGAAGGTCAGGCAGCTGTGAGAGCCTGGGCTGAGGATGTAGGAAGCCTGATTTTACAACCAACTGACTCTAGGTCAGTGCTACAATGCTGACTTGCTTCTGGGTTTAGCTTGAGGATTTTGCATGCCAGGAAGTTGCCATCCTGAGTGGTGGTTACCATGGCAACTATCTCTGTGCTATAGCAACCAAGGAGACTGTTGCCATGACTATGGCTACCAGGTACAAGAGACAAGTGATTGGCTATCAGTTCTGCCTTGAGACAGATCCTTCCTCCTTTCCTCTGCCTCCTGTCACCAACTGCTAAAATGCAGTGTGTGTGTGTGTGTGTGTTTGTGTGTGTGTGTGTGTGTGTGTGTGTGTGTGTGGCAGATACGGTGATGTTTGATGGTGGCGTCAGACACCAGAGACCTAGTGTACTGCCACCTGTGTATAGGCTGACATTCTGTGTAACGGGATAAATTTCTGCTTTTGTCTGTGCTTTAGTTTCTCTATCGGGATAATTCAAAGACTGTACAAGGTCTTTTTGGTTGTAAGTTGAGGTTGCCATTAATTGGAAAACAAGTTGGAATCCACAGCGTTGTTTCAAAGTAACAGGTGTCAACAACTGTCCTAAGGACCATTACTGATGGTTCTTACTGCTCGATGGCACTGATGTATCAGGTATTGCCCTGTCGGTGGCTGTGAGGAGGCCTGCAGGGTGCTTTCAAAGAGTCTGGAGTGTTCGTTGTGTTTCAGGGAGTGGTACTAGGTACTCTATATGGAGCCAGGACTACACATAATTTTTTTGAATAGCCTCTAATTATATAATAGACACGCGAGCCTCTAACTTACAATCCTTCTGCTTTAGCTCCCCAGTACAGGTGTATGTCACCACACCCAGTTTATGTGGTTCTAGGAATCGAACCCAGGACTTTACCAAATTAGCTACATCCCCAGCCCATAGTACGATCACACGCTTGCATCTGAGCACCGAGTTAACAACAGCCCTGCTTGTGGTCTGCTGTGGTGTAGTGTACGGGCACTGCACTTCCTGATGTCAGAGAGATCAGGCTGCATCTGACATAGCTGGTGCTTCTCAAGGTCAGCCTTGGTACAGATGCCAGTGTAAGCACATCTGTCTCTCTGGTCCCCGCCTCCCTGGGTTTGCTAGCCTGGGTTCCAAGAATGGCTGATAGTTTGAGAAACAAACGGGAATTGCATGAAATGACAGGGCCCAGGAACTCAAGGAGGAAGCAAGGAGCATGGATTTGTAGCCTCCAGATCTGCCCTTCCCCCTGCAAGCCCGCCAGTCCCGCCCCTTGCCTTTCATAGCAGGACTCTGCAAACAGTCTCTCCGGATGGACACTGGACACGGCTGCGCCTCCTCCCTGCACACTTTCCATTCCCAGACTGAGCCTCAGCCAGGGCTCCTAGGGAAAATTGGCTGAAGGAGACATTTTCCATGCTCTTGACTCCTCCGGTTGTGCCGGAGCCCTCCAGCCTCTTCTCCCTGTAGTGACCCACACCCAGAAAGCTGCTGTCATTCACCACTTAGTTTGAAGTCACTTTGTCTCTCTGAGCTGCAGGGTTCTAGTCTATGAAACAAGCTCCTCAGGCTGCATGTGGTGTTGTAGGCTCTGTGAACCCAGTACTGGAGAGAAGAAGGCAGGAGAAGAGCAAGTGGAGGCTTGCCCGGGTGTGTAGTGAGACCTTGTTTCAAAATCAAACCCAGGAGGCTGAGATGATGTCTCCATTGGAAAAGAGCTTGCTGTGCAGATATGGGGACCAGGCTTGGACCTCCATCACTGACAGGTCATCATGACAGCACACCAGGATCCCAGCGCTCAAGGATGTGGAGACAGAATCCCTGGGGCAAGCTGCACTAGTCTAATTGGTGAGTTCTGGGTTGAAGTAAGAGACCCTATCTCAACAAGTAAGATGGAGAGAGATTTCAGAAGACAGCTGCTGTCAACCTCTGGCCTTCACAAGCACATGCGCACATGTGCACCTGCATGCATGTATCTGTACCCATGTATGTGAAGATGTGTATAAGCAGGTACAACACACGAATGGAACACATGAAGAAAAAGAACCCATCAAATCCAACCAAACAGAAATAAAATAACACACACACACACACACACACACATGCATGCACGCGCGGGCACACACACACAGGGAAAAGGGGGCTGGGAGACAGCTTAGTTGATAGAATATCTGCCATATAGATAAAAGGGACTAAGTTGAGATCTTCAGAATCCACATAAAAAAGCTGAGGATAAAGAAACAGGCCTTTAAGCTCTAGCCTTGGGGATAAGGGGCAGAGACAAAGAGATCTCTGAAGCTCATTGACTGACCAATTTAGCCAAATCAATAAGCTGCAGGTTTAGTGAGAGACCCTGTCTCAAAGAGTAAAGGTGAAACCAGGTGCCGTGGCACAGACCTTTAATCCCAGCACTCTGGAGGCAGGGGCAGGCGGATCTCTGGGAGTTCGAGACCAGCCTGGTCTACAAAGTGAATCCAGGACAGACATGTAGAGATACCCTGTCTCAAACAAACAAAAAGTAAAGGTAGAGAGTGACTGAGGAAGGACACCTGATAGTGACTTTGGGTCATTACATGCCTGTGCACACATGTTCATGTACACACCCACAGATTTCTTGGTGTAACAGTTCTGATTGTCTTTAAACTCTGTAGACCAGGTTGGCCTCAAGCTCACAGGTGTGCGTCATCGCTACCTGGCTGGCCTTTTTTGTTTTGTCTTTGATGTCATATATTGTCTGTGACTTTGCACAAGGTTTGAGTCTCCACTCTCCTCTTTGGTTGTTGTATTTCTTAGGACTCAGTGACATCTACTTCAACCTGGTGCTGTGAGACAGGGTTTTATTATACAACCAAGCCAGACTTTGAACTTGGGATCATCTTGCCTTCTGGGTACTGGGCTACAGGTATGCCTTCCTGCACACTTCATTGATCTGAGTTAGATTCCCTTTAGAGCAATCTCTCACTAAATGTAATCAGGATTTCTTCTTGATCCCACAAAGGAGAACAACATTGCATTTTTGGTAATATGGATGAAAATGCCAGATATATTCTACAGGATATATGGAGGTGGGATGAAAGGATAAGCATCACTGTTAGTGATGGACACCTCCAGGGAGATGTGGGGCGTAGGGAGGAGTTCTATGGCAGATACCGTAGCTTTGTCTAATAGCCCTCACTTCGTTACAGAAGCTATCTTGTTTGGAAAAGTGAGGGAATGAAGCAAGATTGGCCCAAAGCAGGTGTGGTAACCTCATTCTTATTCCCTTCTGCCCTATAGTGGCTTTCCAGCTTCCCTTGCAAGTAGAGGTAGTAAGATTCATTGTAGCCAGTGAGCTATAAAGAAAAGTCTCTTGGCAAACAATTTCCCCTTTGATTGAATGAAAGAGGAGAGAGGAGGGAGGAGAGAGAGAGAGAGAGGGAAAGAACAAGAAAAAGAGAGAAAAGGGGAGAGGGAGGGAGGGAAAGAGAAATAAGAGAGAGAGAGAGGAGAGAGAAATTTCTGACATTGTTTTTTCTGACTAGTTGTTTGGGATACCAGTCTAAGGATGGAATGCTTGGAATTGTGGTAGTTATATTACAGACATGAGGAAAAGCCTGACAGAATTACAAAGCTGCAGACCAGGATCCTCATCTTTTAGGGCTGATAAATCAACCTGAAATTGCCCACCTCTAGACATCTCGGTAGAAAATGTTCTTAGAAGGATTCCCTTCATGCATAGCTACAGGCAGCTTCATAGATAAAGGCATCTTTGAAATTTCACACCATATATTCGCCATTGTTTTGATTTATCATTCGAATGAAAATGTATTATCATTGTAATTCTAAGATCTATTTGAAATATACAGCACCTGGCACTGGGCATCCTTGGTATTCCAAGTGGCAGGGAGCAGCACTGTTGGAAAGAGAGATAGTGAGGAATGAATAAAGGAACACACAGTCCCTTGTAATCAGGTCCTAATGGTGAGGAGTGGCCTTGTAGAGTGGGCGTGAGGGTGATAATCCATTTCTCATCTCTGTTCAGGCTTTCATCAGAGATTGTAAAATGTTAGCCTCTGGATGGACTTTAGATGAGGGATGTGTACAACTGGGAACTGGTAGACAATCTCGCCTGGTTTTTATTCTTTTTAAATTTTATTTTATTTTATGTGTATGAGTGTTTTGCCTGAGTGTATGTCTGTGCACCATGTGTGTGCCTGGTGCCTTCAGAGGCATGGTGATTGTCTTAGTTAGGGTTCCTATTTCTGTGGAGAGACACCATGACAAAGGCAGCTCTTAAAAAGGAAAACATTTAATTGGGTGACTTATAATTCAGAGGTTTAGTCCATTAGCATCATGGTGAAACATGGTGGTGTGTAGGCAGACATGGTGCTGGAGAGGTAGCTGAGAGTTCTGCATCTTGTGCAGGCAACAGGAAGTGGTCTGTATCCCTGGGTATGGCTTGAGCATATATGAGACCTCAAAGCCTGCCTTTATAGTAACACACTTCTCCCAATAAGACAACACCTATTCCAACAAGGCCACTCCTCCTAATAGTCCCATTCCCTTTGGGAGCCATTTTCTTTCAAACCACCACATTCCACTCCCTGATCCCCAAAGGCTTGTAGCCATATCATAATGCAAAAATGCATTCAGACCAACTTCAAAAGCTCCCATAGTCTATAACAGTCTCAAACTTACTTAAAAGTCTAAAGTTCAAAGTCTTTTTTGAGACTCATGCAGTCACTTAACTATAAACCCCTGTCAAATCAAAATCAAAGGGCAAATCACATCCTTCTAACATATAATGGCACAGCTGATACATTACCATCCCAAAACTTAGGGAGGGAAACACAGTGAGGAAAAATACTGGACCAAAACAAGACAGAAAACCACTGGGCAAACCCCAAACTCTGCATCTCCATGTCTGATGTAAAAATGCTCTCCAAATCTCCCCCGACTCATTTCAGTTTTGTTGATGGAAACACATTTTTCTCTTGGGATGGTTCCATCCTTGTTAGCAGCTTTCATTAGCAGGTATCCTATGGCTCTGGCACCACCAATATCTTGGGTTCTCTAAGGCAATCCCAGGCTTCAACTTTATTGCTTCATACAATGGCCCCTCTAGACCTCCATTCAGGGACACTCCTGACACAGACCTGGCCTCAGCAGCTTTCCTTAATAGCAGAGGCAAATTCCATAGCCCCTTTCTTCTATCCTTAACTCCAGAACCATGTGGCCAAGCAGTTAAGCTTACTGGGGCTGGAACATGGTCTCTTCATTCAATTACATCTTTACCAACTTTCTGTTTTCAATGGTTTCCTTCATTGCCTAAGCTTGACTGTCCTGGAACTTGCTCTGTAGACCAGGCTTATTGCAAGGAGAGCCAGGCCGCTTGTTTGTCCTGGCCACCTGGCCAGCTTAGCCCTGAAATAACCACACAGAAACTGTATTAATTAAATCACTGCTTGGCCCATTAGCTCTAGTTTCTTATTGGCTAATTCTCACATCTTAATTTAACCCATTTTTATTAGTCTGTGTATCGCCATGTGGCAGTAGCTTATCGGGTAAAATTCCCAGCATCTGTCTCTGGCGGATCCATGGTGTATCTCTCTGACTGATTTCTTCCTACCAGCATTCCATTTAATTTTCCCCACAAACCTAAGTTCTGCTCTATCAACAAGACCAAAGCAGTTTCTTTTTTTAATTTTTTATT
>JAQHUG010000271.1:1175791-1214686 GCA_028555095.1 Dicrostonyx torquatus | reverse complement strand
GGCATTCTTCATATCTTTCAAAGACTACAGAATATGGCATTTAATATTATATCCTTCTGGAGTCTTTGATGGAGTTGAAGAATTTATAGTTATAGTTTTCTTTAGTTATGATAAAAGCTAAAGTAAATAGAAATATTATAACTATAATTCTTGCTTGATATATGTTTCGTTATATGTAGTTTTGCTATGTTAAAGTTAAAGTCTTCCTTTTTGTTTAAACAGAAAAGGGAAAATGGTGTAGGAGGTCCTTTTGTCTTTGTGTTGCTTTTATTGGTTAATAAAGAAAGTTTTTTGGGCCTGATAGGGCAGAACTTAGGTATGTGTAGAAAATTAAACAGAATGCTGGGAGGAAGAAAGCAGAATCAGAGAGATACGCCATGGATCCGCCAGAGACAGATGCTGGGAATTTTACCGGGTAAACCACTGCCGCATGGCAATACACAGATTAATAGAAATGGGTTAAGATTTAAGAATTAGCCAATAAGAAACTAGAGCTAATGGGCCAAGCAGTGATTTAATTAATACAGTTTCTATGTGGTTATTTTGGGACTGGGAAGCCTAGACAAACAAGAGGCCCCTTCCTTGCAACACAGGCTGGCCTCAAACTCAGATATCTGCTAGCCTCTGCCTTCAAAGTGCTGGGATTAAAGGCATTTGCCACCATACCTGACTCTAAGCTTTTCTTGAATTCATTTTTACAAGTTGGACATTTAGCTGGGTGGTACCTTGCCCTGAGGTCACCACTCTATTTATTCCATTTCTGGATCTTGTTTTCACCTTAAACACAGGACTTAGCTCCATTTCATTTCCTGGTGCTCAAATTTTACATTTTCCCCCTCTTGCTCACCTTGCTCCTTTTCATTGTAAATCTCTGTATACATAAACACTAGTAACCACACAACAGAGTCTATGCTAAGCTGTTTTGAGATTTCCTCTGTCAGTAGAATTAATCCAAAACTCTTAATTTTATCTTCAGGATGACTCTTTGGACAGCCTCTTTCTTCACCAAAATAGCACAAGAATGATCTCTAGACAACATGCTAAAATTCTTCTTCTCTGAATGAAAGTACTGCAAGTTGCAGAGGGTAAATAAGAAATATGGATTAATTTAGAATGTAAGAGTTAGCTAGTAATAATCCTGAACTATCAGTCAAGCATTTATAATTAATAATGTCTCAATCTGGTTATTTGGGAGCAGTGCTGCTGGGACACAGAGGAGCTCTGCCTACAAGTAATATTCTACAACATACCTCCATAGTGACTCATTTCTTCCAATAAGACCACACCTACTTCAACAAAGCCACTCATCCTAATTGTGCCACTCCCTTTGGGGCCCATTTTCTTTCAAACACCACAGTGATACACATCTTTAATCTTATCACTTAGAAGCCGGAGACAGGAAAATTCTGTGAGTTCACATCCAGCCTGGTCTGCATAGTGAATTTTAGGCCAGCCAGAGAGACATAATGAGATTCTGTCTCTAAAACCAAACCAAACCAAAAATAAAAATATTGAGGGTGGATAGATGGTTCAGTGATTAAGAACATAGGTTGTTCTTCTAGAGGATCTATGTTCAGTTCCTAGGGCTTGAATGGTGGCTTACAACTGTTTGTAATTCCAGTTCTGGAGGATATGATGTCATCTTTCTGGCCTCTGTATGCTCCAGGCACATATATGGTGCATAGACACACATATGGGTAAAACATCCATGCATATCGAATAAATAAAAAAATTCAAGATTTGAGATATTTCACAAAGACATCTGTGTCCTGTTTTCTTAGGAAAATGGAATACCTGTGGTGCTGGGCTCATATCCTGACAGCCAAGGGTCAACGGGCAGCTCAGTCCCCTCTTCCCTTTAAGAGGCTGTGTTGTTTACTTTTCTACTGATGTGATTAAACACATGACCAAGGCAACTTAAAGCAGGAAGTATGAATTTGGGTTTAAAGTTGTCTGTCTGTCTGTCTGTCTGTCTATCTATGTATCTATCTATGTATTTATGTATGTATGTATGTATGTATGTATGTATGTATGTATGTATGTATCTATCTATCTATCTATCTATCTATCTATCTATCATCTATCTAGCTTCTTCCACTGTGTGGATCCTGGGGCTTGAACTCATTTTTTTTTGGGGGGGTCAGTGGCAAGTACCTTTACTTGCAGAACTATCTCATCAGACTCATCGGGCAGCTTTGCTCAGGGGTAAACCATGATTAATCCAAGTCGAAGACTGGCTTAAAGGTGGCCGCATGACTATGTCCTGCCAATGGGAAACTACACTTGCTAGAAGCTGCTGGGAGAGACTCCCAGATGACAAAAGGGATGTGCCTAGGAAGCAGCACCTTTCTCACTTCCCATGGAATTGTCATGCTCATATTTGATATTTGGAGCTGGGGTGGCCGTATTCACACCTCAAATGTCGTGAGCCCAGGTAAGCTGGAACTTAGAAGAGGGCAGAGAGAGCCACGTTATGGTAGCACACACCTTTAAGCTCAGAGGCAGATGCAGGCGGATCTCTGAGTTCCAGGCTAGCCTGGTCTATAGAGTGAGCTCCAGGATAGCCAGGGCTACACAGAGAGAAACCCTGGCTCAAAAACAACAAACATACAAAGCAGAGGGCAGAGGGGAAAGACGGTAAAAGAAAGTCTGACACAGGTGCTCCATGTTTATAGCAGCTCTGTTTGCAATAGCAAAAGAAGCCCAATGTGAAGAAAGATGAAAAAATCCTGCATGCTTAAAAGTCACGCAATGGAATACTATACAGTGCTAAAAAGTATGAACTTTTATCAGTGCAAACAAATCTCATAAATGCAATATTGTATATGAAAAGCAAAGCTGAAGGATATATAAAGTACATCTGAGTAAAGTCTGAAAGCATCCTTCAGAGAGCATACAAATGGGAAAAGGTGTAACGAATTGAACAAACATGTAACTGCAGAGTATGGAGTGCTCACCACGTGTGAGAAGCATCATGCTAAGAAACACAAATGTGAATTCTCACACTGACCTGAAGAGAGGGAAGGGAGAACAAGAGGAGGATGAATCAAGGAGACAATTTTTTTCCAGGCATCACAGGGCAGATGCACAGATGAGCTCCCAGCCTATGACAGCACATACGAGACCCACGCAGGTCAAGTTACACCAAGTCCCAGAGAAGGGAAGTGACCCAAAGCCTCATAGCCAGTCAAGAGGTTATTTGTGATCACTAGCCATTAGAAGAGGAAAAATCGTTATTTCTCAGTGGAGTGACCCTGGGCCAACCATACTCCAGGGCACACTCCCTGCTCAGTAGTTAGCCAACACAGACCAGATTCCATCTTTTTATTCCATATGTGTGTGTTTAGAAAAATATCTTTTTCTTTTAGTTTTATTTATTTTATTATTTTCTGTGTATGAGTGTTTTGGCTGCATGTATGTCTGTGCACCATCTGCCTGCCTGGAAGAGGACATTGGATCCCCTGGGACTGGAGTTACTGATGGTTGTGAATCATCTTGTGGATGTGGGGAATTGAACTTGTGTCCTCTGTACGAGCAACAAGTGGTCTTCGCTACTGAGCTAACTCTCCAATCTCCCCTTTTTCTTTCTAAGAGAGAAAGAACATGAAGATGGGTAGATAGGGAGGGGGACCTGGGAGGAGTTGGGGTAAGAGAAAGAATGTAATCAAAAAATATTGTATAAAATTTTAGAAAAATGAATAAAAACATAAAAACAAAGAAAATACCCCAAGACACACCGACGGGCCAATCTCATGGAGGCAATTCCCCATCTGAGGTCCCTTCTTCCCAAGTGATTATAGTTTGTGTCAAACTGACAAAAATACTAACCAGCACAATGTCCTTGTTATTCATAAAACTGAATAAATCTCCTCATCCACCCAAAAAAGAGAGGGAGAAGGGTGGCAGTACCCTCATTTTCCAGATGAAAAAACTGAGTTCTGAGAGATGAAGGAAATTACCCAGTGCTTCCAAATACTTAAAGTCATTTCATTTAAAAAAAATTTTTTTTTTTTTTAAATTTTGAGACAGGCTTTCTCAATGTAGTCTCAGCTGTCCTGGAACTCACTCTGTAGACAAGACTGGCCTTAAATTTACAGAGATCCTCCTACCTTTGCCTCCTGAGTGCTGGGATTAAAGGTGTGCACCATTATTACACCCGGCACCCTGAAATTCATTTCATTTTATGGATTGGAATTATCACTTCCAAAAGGCAGAGAGACTGAGTGAGGCCTGGGGGTGCACAGAGGCCAAGACAAGACCAGCAAGATGGGACCAAATGCTGATGTCTTCCAGTTCTAAGGCCTGTGCTTTCTACCAACTGATCTCATCCATGAAGCATGGGAACGTCTCTACACACACATGCACACACACACACACGCACACACACACTTTGGTGAACCCATCACTAGTGTTATTTTTAACTGAACCCTGAACTGAAGGGGGACAGTGCTCAAATTGAGATGAAACTTGTATATTTTTTCAAGCTCTTAAATCTGAATGTTCAAGTAGTTCTTGAGACAGAAACCACCATGTGACAAATTCCACCGTAATCTCTCCCTTCTGTATATTTTGATTTGTCTAAGGTCACATGAGTGAGTCTAGAGACACTTAATTGCTCTGAAGGAGCCGCACAAAGTTGTTTCTTCCCACATCCCCCCTTCCCTTCTCCTCCTGAGCCAGACAGTTACCCATTGCCGTCTCTGCCAGCGATACCCCCTGTGCTCCAGGTCTCGCTTCACTGCACAGACGCTTGGCCATGTTTGCTGAGTGAAGGCAGGGGCCAGCTGGATCCAGTGAGACCCTTTCTTTCCCACCACCCAAGGACAGGAAGCCGTGGTTGGAACTTGATCCCTTTGGGAGGCTCCAGACAGAAGCCTCACGGTTTGGGTAGAGAAACCCAACTGTTTTACCAACAGGGAGCCTCTGTATTCTGAGCAGCGGCTGGGTTGGCTCAGGAGCCAGGTGGCCTTCATCTCTTCTGGGTCAGACCAGCAGAGTGCATGACCCTCCTCCACAGCAAGATGGGGACTCAGAGGAGCCTTGGGGCCCCTGGGGAGACATTTGTCTTCCCAGTCTTTATCATATTTTTCCATGACAGTGCTCTCTTTTGAGATGTAGTGGCCCAGCTGGAGGCTGAGGGCTTTCAAGGCACTTTCGTTCTGTGCCCTGTCCCCAGTCCAGGAAACTGGGTGCAGGGCAAAGACTCCTTGCTTTCCATGACAGTCTTCTCTGGGCTTGCAGTGCCAAACAACCGTGGCTGTGGTGGGTGCGGTGAGCTGTGGGACTAGACAGCGCTATTTAGGATTCTGGCACTACTTCATAACTTTACAATCTTGATTGTGGATGAACTTCGCTGTGCTATTATTTCTCCGCCTTAAAACTGGCATGGTGAGCACATACCCTGCCCTATGGAACGTCCTGAGAACAGTGCCTTGCACACAGCAAAAGTGGTGTTTGCTGCTGTTCTCACACTGCCCTCTCCTCTCTCTGTCTTCAGTGTCTTCAGCCGTACAATTGAGGCTGCCCCTCTGAGATGCCTCCTTGATAGCGGCTGAGCTGAACTGGTGCAGGGCCCATTTCTTAGATTCTCTTAATCTCAGCGTGCTCCTCTGTAAATGCACCTTTTGTGGAGGGGGTGGGGGCAGCGATGAAATGAGAAAACAGGTATCAAGGCACAGGGCTTGACACTGACTTGGGAAAGACTTCAGAGTTAGCTATCGCATTTGTTTGGTGAGGAAAAGAAAACCTTTCTAAGTCATGGTATGTTGTGCACTGTGGTTTTCTCCTGTGCTGCCCCAGCTTTGCCTTATCCATGGACACCTACAGTCTGGACCAGAAGGGCATTTTACAGTTGGTGAAGTAATCCCGTCAGCATTCACTGAGCTCCCATACAGACAGCCACTGTGGCAGCCTCTGGAGCTGGAGACAGAGCAGCAGGAAACTTCTGCTTTGTGAGCCTCCATTTCTTAGGCTGGAGCACCAGACAACTAAATATGGGAGCATGTAAATACAATACTTGCTTGGACTCAATCCCTTTCTTTCTTTGTTTCTTTCTTTTCTTTCTTTCTTTCTTTTTTTGGTTTTTTTCGACACGGGGTTTCTCTGTAGCTTTGGAGCCTGTCCTGGAACTAGCTCTTGTAGACCAGGCTGGCCTCAAACTCACAGAGATCCACCTGCCTCTGCCTCCCGAGTGCTGGGATTAAAGGCGTGTGCCACCACCGCCCAGCCTCAATCCCTTTCTTTTGAAGATGGGAAAACTGAGGCTCAAGGAAGAAGGAAACTTTTCTAACTTCCTCCAGTGGCATATCCAGGCAGAAACTTGCAGGCAAATCCTCATGGTTTCAGCTGACTTACCCTCAAGCCTGGACTTCTCCAAGGTCTTAAATGCAATAGAGTACATGTGCAGAGGCTACAGGTCAGCCTCAGTATCGTGTCTCATCTGGCATCCATCCTCCTTTTCTTGTTTTATTTTTCAAAACAGGGTTTCTCTGTGTAGCCCTGGCTGTCCTGGAACTTGCTCTGTAGAACAGGCTGGCTTTGAACTGAAATCATCCTGCCTCTGCCTCCCAAGCATTGGGACTAAAGACATGTGCCACCTTAGGTCACCTTGTAAATTTGAGACAAGGTTTCTCAGTGGGACTTAAAGCTCATAGAATAAGCTAGGATGGCAGTGCCGTGAAGGTCAGTGGTCTGCATGTCTGTCTCCTCAGTGTTGGTGTCACAAACCTGTGTCATGGTACCTGGTTTTTTGCATGGATTTTGAGGATGGAACTTGGGTCCTTGAGCCTGTACAGCACTGAGCCATCTTCCCAGCCCCATATTACGCATCTTAAAATACTTACTCCTCAAGTCAAGTTTGGGACAGATAATTGTCATACATCTTTTTTGTTTTGTTTTGTTTTTGTTGTTTGAAGACAGAGTTTCTCTGTGTAACACTCCTGGCTGTCCTGGAACTCGCTTTGTAGATCAGACTGGCTTCAAACTCACAGAGATCCACCTGTCTCTGCCTCCCAAATCTGGGATTAAAGGCCTGTGCCACCACTGCCTGGCATTCACAAAGGGGGAGGGAAAGGAGTTCAGATGTACATCCCTGCCCTCCACACACCCTTCCCCCATCCTGGCTTCCTTTCCATTCTAAGTGGGAGGTCTCTCCTCTTTCTGGCTTCACTTTCCTCACCGTCTTCCTTGATGGCCACCTTTCCCGGTGACTCCTCCATCCACTAGGTTGTTCTCTCGCATACCTTCCCATCATGCAGGGTGAGCTCTAGGCAGCCAGCAGCGTCTCCTAAGGAGCTGGCTCTCTGCCTTGGCACATAATAGACCCTCAATAAATACCAGTGGAGCAAGAACAGAGGGAAGGAGAGCGCTTGTCCACGGTTCTGAGGCCTGCTGGGAAACTCCATCAGCCTTCCCTCTGGGTTCTCAGTCCAGGCAGCTGTCTTCCCCTCCTCCCGCCCTCGCACCCGGCCCTCCATCCGGCCTGCATTTTTCCGGGTTTGATATCATTTTTTCCACTCTCCCGGCTGCAGCCGGCGGCTTCTGCCAACTTTCCACAGCTACAGCCTCCCACCCCCATTCTCGACCGCAGGCCGGAGACAACTTCGGGTGGGGAGACCCTCCTCCACTTCCTGGGCATGACTGGTGACCAGTGAGCTAGTGAGCTTGGGGGAACTGGACACCCCAGGGCACTTTTTTTCTTTCTGCACCTCGTTTTCTGGATTGGGCCATGGGTGATCCCTGTGCAGGGTTCAGGAGTCTGGCGTGGGGCGGCATTTGGTTGGAAGCAGAGGTGTCAGGAGTCAGAGGCAGAATGATCCAAACAGTTTGCATCTTGTTCTCTTCTCAAAGTCGTGACAGTCCCGCCTCCCCCATCCCACCGACATGGAAACTCCTGACCTCACCCCTACACCCAGCTGGGTCCCCAGGCAAGCTGGAAGCCTCACTGTGTCCTTCATCCCTCACAGCCAAGAGAGGTCAGAGGAGGGGGCTGGGGCTTGGGGGCCAGGAACTCACTGACTGGTGACCCTGGAGTGCTCTCTGCTCCCTTCAGGGCTCCACTTTCCACATTTGGAAAACGAATGCACTGAACTAAATTAGTGTCTATCCTGGGATTAATGGACTGAGTTCCATGGAATTCCTGCCAGCCCCCATAAATTATATGCAAAATTGTGTTAGAAAAATCTTTGCCCTTCCATTGTTTTGAGCTAGCGCCAGGTTACGTAGACCTGGCTGGCTTGGAACTTGCTTTGTAGACCAGGATGACTTTGAAGTTTCAGGGGATCCTCCTGCCTCTGCATTCATTGAGTAGTAACATTCCAGGTATGTACCTCATTTCCCTGTCCCTTCCCTGGAAGCCTAGATTGGCTTTGATTCTTTTGCCTCAACCTCCTGAGTTCTGTGGTTATGGGTGTGTGCCGCTATTCCCACCTCCCCTATAGAATTTTAACTCGCCCCCACTTTTATTTTTCAGTGTTAGGGTGGGATCAAGCCAATAACCCCACTGTTCAAAGAAGCTTGAGTCTTTAATCACACCTGTATCTCCTGTCACTCTATGTATGTGTGTGTGTGTGTAGGGCAGAGGTCATCTGCCCATCTCATTTTCAGCGACAATGCCTCTGACTGGCCTCAGGCTCACCAAATAAGGCAGGGTGCCTGGCCTATGAGTTCCAGGATTCACTAGTCTCTGCTTCCAAGGTGCTGGGGTTCTAGGGTTGTAGCACTAGGCTGACTCTTTGTCTGAATTTTGGGTATGGAACTCAGGACCTCATCTGTGTTCTTTATTGACTGAGCTAGTCACCCTATCCCCTCGTCAAGAGAACTGTGGTAGGGGGTTCATAGGACCTGGGATCTTGGTGGCCTCCCTTAGAGCAGCTGCATGTTTCTGGGCTCCTTCCTTCCCGCTCTGACCCTCCTTTTCCTAAGCGGCCAGAGGAGGTTAGCAGTCTTAGGCAGTGTGCAAATGGAACACACGCATACACAAAAATAACAGGGGTTGGGTGTGCAGCTCCATGCTAGAGCTTCCTAGCATGTGTGACCGGGTGACAACTTGGCACAGTCAGCTGGTACCACCGTCAGTGCCAGGATGAATTCTAGAGAAAGGAGCAAATGGCAGGTCATTCAGAACTGTGGTGTTTGCCTGGTCCACAGTGTATGTCTCTCATGGGCCTGGAGTAGAAACTAAATCCAGCAGGGAGGAGGAGGGCCTAAACACATAATTAATTCATTTACTTTATTGATTGTCCAAGACAACAAGGCCAGCGGGCCAAACCAGTCTTCAGTCAAGTTAGATGTTTGGAGAGGAGGTGGAGATGCCTAGAAGAGCCCAGGAAGTGAGGTCCGTGAATCAGACAGGACATCCTGGACTGGCTCAATGTGGAATGTTTTGAGCACTGGTCACAGCCCAGGGACAAGAGTTTTACAAAAAGACACCCACTCTGTAAAAAACAAAAAAACAAAACAAGAACCGAAACCCTACTTGTGCCCAGCTTGGGTTTAGAGCCCCATAGTCCACCCATCACTGCCCCAGGAAGAAGGTTAGGTTCTCAAAGCCCTGGCTCCTGGTGATGCTCTCTGGCCATCCCGGCAACAGGCAAAGTCCACTACTCAGACTCCAGGCGACACACCTTTGGCCCTTGGTGGCACCACAGTGTCCCATCACCCCAGAGAGGTGCTGGCCTCAGAGTACAGCTAGATTGTGGCAGGACTTGGAGCGGGCCTTGAGTGCCCGGCGTCGTGCGCTGCGTGCTGTCAGGCGTGCCAGGAAGCGTCGGGCGCGCTGGCCCAGGCTGGCCCGTCGTCGCGGTGAAGGTGGCTCCCGGGCCATGCTGTCCTGGCGGCGCAGGCGCAGTTGACGCACAACGCCCTCAAAGAGCTCCATTACGTTGTGCTGCAGAGTGGCTGAAGTCTCGATGAACTTGCAATCAAACACCACTGCGCAGGCGCGGCCCTCTAAGGAGGGGGGGGCGGAGCCATAATAGAAGGAGTAGATAAAGGTGGAAAGAGGTGTGTTCAGACTCTTAGGAAGCATCCCCACCCCACTCCCGCCCCAGGATCGGGTTTCTTTGTGTGGCTTTGGCTGTCTGAGAACTAGCTCTTTAGAGCAGGATGGCCTTGAACTCACAGAGATCCTCCTGCCTTGGCTCCCCACCCCCACCCCCAGGACTAGGACTAAAGGCATGTGGGCAATTTCCCTGGTGCCTATTTAATTCAGGTGTCGGGGGGACCCAGGGGCAAATCATAAGGAGCTTTGAGACATCAGCTGGGTCTGGGGACTGGCTGATGATATTCAGCAGAACGAGGCTGGGAAGATTCGACCTCATGAGTAGGGCCGTTTTAAGATCTCATGGGCCCCACTAGAAATATGAAACTTATTAAACTATTCCTTTCCCACTGTAAATACAATTTATACCTACCTTTAAAAGTTTCGGTTTGTAATTATTGGCCAATACACTGTTTCATCTAAAGCTTGAATTTATAATCTCCCCAATTTATACTGGGACCACTAGAGGCTGGTTTCAGCTGGTAGACACTGGGTGTGGGTACAGGGTCTCTGATTACCAGGGGAATTTAAGGGAAAATTTTAAGCAAAGGTCACAAGGTAAGCTGTGGTTCTGGAAATTTCTGTCAGCTGTCAAGGAGGAATGATTGAATAGGGCTAGAGAAATATAGGGACAGGGACACTGGGGATTGCAAGACAGGACAGAGACTTGGAGTGTGGAGCAAGGGGACTGTAGGACTCGGGTACCGATTTAGGAGGTGAGAGAGGGTGAGGCCTGGCAGGTAGTTGCAGGAATGTGCCAGGCTGGAGGGTACAGACCTTCTCTGAGGTGAGTACCAGAGGAGGAGCAGTAAGGCTGAAGGAGAGAGGAGCGGTGGGCAGAGAACTCACCTTCTACAGAGACCTCCCTGCAGCGGGCCAGGTCTGCCTTGTTGCCCACTAGGATGATGGGCACGTGGTTGGCCTGATGCGTGCGCCTCAGCTGGATCCGGAGCTCCGAGGCACTCTCGAAGCTGCTGCGATCTGCGATGGAGTATACGATGATGTAGGCACTGCCCGCCTGCAGGCACGACTCCTGGCTCCAGCTTTCATCCTGTGGGGGAGGGACCCCAGGCCCATCCTCAGAGTGTGCCTAGCCCTGGCTGACAAAGAGGCTTTGTTGGTCTAAAGGGTGGATTAGGTACAGGTTCCACTCTGGATAGTTTTGGGGAACAAATTCTATCATAAAGTCCCGTGTCACCTTGGGAAAACTGCTGATTCTCTGAGCCTCGGTTTCCTTGCATTCCTCCCTCTTCCCTTGACTTTGGACGGAAACTGAGCAGGGAACCCTCTCCTGCAAGAGGCAGTCTTGCTTTGCCTATTGGGCCTTGTCTTCTTCCTCCCCCGCCCCTTCCCTCTTTTGATAAGGTCTCACACTGCAGACCAGAGAGGTTTTGATCTTGAAGCAATTCTCCTGCTTCAGCCTCTGGAGTCCTAGACCTATATGTGTGTCCCATCAGGCCTGACTCTATCTAGTTTGTGAGGAGAGTTTGGGCTTGGGACAAGGTTCTTTAGTCTTTCTGCAACCCAGAATTCAAAGAACAAAGGTAGAGAGGGCCACTGAGAAGGCCCAGTGGGTAAAAGAGCTTGCAGTGAAAGCATGAATATGATTCCTGGATCCCACAGTGGGAGGAGGGAACCTCTGACCTTCACGCCTGCACATGGAAAGTGTGTACCTGCCCTCATACATACATATCATCACACACATGCAACATACACACTCACTCAAAATTGTAATAAAATAAAGTGTGTGTGTGTGACAGAGAGAGAGAGAGAGAGAGAGAGAGAGAGAGAGAGAAGAGAAGAGAAGAGAAGAGAAGAGAAGAGAAGAGAAGAGAAGAGAAGAGAAGGCTGAATTCAGGGGAGGCCTTTCTCAGTACAGTGTTGGACAGCGAGCTGAAAGGTCACCTGTGAAGGTTAGGACAGAGAGGGATAGAAGTGGAAAGGGACACTTAAGTCACAGAGCTCTTTCTAGTCATTTGACCAAGAAAAGGAGAACCAGAATAGCGGAGACAGTGCTTCGGGAGTGTAGATTTCAAAGCATTTAATGAGGACTAGTTCCTATCCTCAAGGCTCATGTTCTGGAAGGTGGGCTATGGGAAGGAGTGGGAAGGGCCATCAGGAGGGACTTCAAAAGTGCTGGAGGAAGGAGATGTGGTGTGAGGGGGCAGGTAAAGCTTGGATGGTTTGGGAGGGCTCCCCAGTGAGTCAGTGGGCAGGACTTGGAAGGAGGAGCAGGCCCAACGGCAGGAAAGCAGTGCAGAGGAAGGGATGAGTCAGTCAGGCTAGGGTGGGAAAGGCTGAATGGGAAGGACTGTGAGTGAGGAAGAAGATAAAAGGGGGACAGGTGAACAGAGAAGTGTCAGGTCCTTGCTTGGTAGGGGTGGCTGTGCACGCTCAACACAGCAGTTGAGTGCGCACATTTCTCAGGCCAAGTAGCCTCTGGGTAGAATGAGACAGATGCAGCATCTTGGGGCCTAGAGGTAGGTCACGGGGTAAAGGCTTGCTGCACACACATGAGGATCTGAGCTTGACTGAATTTGATTCCCAGAACCCACATCACAAAAAATACCAAAACCAAAAGCTTGGATGCAGTGGTGAGGTCAGAGGACAGCTTTCAGGAGTGAGTCTTTCCTTCCACTATGTGGGGTAAATCCCTGGCTGTCCAGCTTGGTGGCAGGCACCTTTGTCTGGGTTTAGTCACTTTGCAGGTCCCATGCATGGCTTTTGATTGGTCTGCCCAACTCACTGACTACCCCACGGTATTCTACTGTATCCAGAAAACAGCTCTTCCCTATCCTGGCCCTCGAGTTCCATGAGACTAGCACCTTGTCTGACTCATTTACTTCACGGTCTCCAGCATCCTGGTCCACTATAGACATCTAACAAACATTCTTTTCCTTTTCTTTTTTTCCAAGACAGGTTTTTTTTTTCTGTGTAGCTTTGGTGCCTGTTTTGGAGCTAGCTCTTGTAGACCAGGCTGGCCTTGAACTCACCTCTGCCTCCTGAGTGCTGGGATTAAAGGTGTGCGCCACCACCGCCCAGCCTCTAACAAGCATTTCTAATGAACGAGCGAGTGAGAAATGAAACTCAAGCTGAAGAAGGTTCAGAAAGTAATGCTCCCAGGCACATGGGGACACAGTACCAGTATAAGCGGTGTATTTTGTAGATCTGGGCATGAGTGTGCCTGCTCTCTGAGAACTTTGGACACATTAACCCCTCTGAACACCTGTTTCCTTGCTGACAGAAAGGGAAGTAGAAGATCAACTGTATGTATCGCTTTAGCTGCATGTCACAGTGTATGCCAGGGTTTCCCAGTGTGGGAGACTGGGGTTGGGAGAGGGTGCTCCACAAACCCCAGCTGCTGTTTTACAAACACCATCATGGTCATCCCTGCCCAGACTTCCTTTTATACTTGTTGAAAGATATTGGCTATACCAGACATGGTGATGCATGCCTGTAGTTGTGGCACTGGGGAGGCCAAAGCAGGAGGATCAAGAATTTCATGCCAGGGCTAGTGAGATAGCGCCAGACCCACATGGTAAGAATGGAAAACTGATTTCAGCAGACTGCCTTCTGACATCTGCATGTGTCTGTAACCCTCCCACACAAAATAAAAAATATACAATAAAAAATCTAAAAAATTGAGATACATTTACCTAATAAAAAGGAACTGCCCATATGGCCCCTTCATTCTCTTCTTTGGTTCTATCAGCGGTGCTGTCCGCCACTCAACACTGCCCACTTATTTATTTATTTATTCTGAAACAAGGTCTCTCTACACAGCACCAGATGTCCTGGAACTCACTATGTAGTCCAGGCTGGTCTCAGACTCACAGAGATCCACCTGCTTCTGCCTCCTGAGTGCTGGGATTAAAGGTGTGTGCCATCATTCCGTGGCCCAACACTGTATGCTTAGCTTCCTTTATGGGCTTAAGTTCAGGGAAAAGGTGAAACAACCGGTCACTCCATGTTTTCTGGTGCTCAAAGAGCCCCCTTAGGGGTCATGTTTCTTTTTTCTTTTCTTTTTTTTTTTGGTGTCATGTTTCTTTATCTGTAAATATAGTACTTGGCACATGGCAGGCAGGTGCAATCAAAAAAAATTCAGTTTTGTCAGCTGAATCCCTGTGGAGAGAGGATATCCCTGCTGATGTTTTATCTCCTTCTATTCTCTCCACCTTTTTGATCTCATGTAAGCTCAGGCTAGCCTTGAACTCACCATGTAGTCAATGATGGCTTCAAACTTCTGCATCCTCTGCCTTTAGCTACTGGGATTACATGCACCATCATACCTGGTTTGTGTAGTGCTGGGGATCGAACTCAGAGCCTTGTAATTCAGAGTGTGCCAACTGGTACTCTACAATTAGGCTGTATCCCCAGTTCATCCTCAACTAATTTCTCAAAGTCCTACAATAAGCATATGTTATATAGCAAGAGGAAAGAAAACCATCACAGTTCTGTTCTGGCAGGGGAAGGGGATGGTAACCTTTGGTTTTCCACTTTCACGGCCTCCCTAGCATCAGACATCCCCCAGACAGTTCTCCACTCCTGCTTAGTGCTCTGCATGCTCTACACTCAGCTCACCACTGCAGAACTGCATCAGAATTAAAAACAAAACAAAACAAATCAGCTGATGATGTGGCTAAGGTACAGCTTGCTCACTGGGAAGACACGTGCAGAGCTGGCTCTAGGTCCTGGGTTTGATCCCCAGAACTTTTTGTAAACAAATAGCAGTAGCAACAATTAAAAAAGAAAATGCTTGGCCCATTTGTCAGATGAGAAGATCGAAATTCAGGGTAAGTCTATTAATTGCACAAAGCTACACAACTAGTAAGAAGAAGGAAGGTGTGTGTGTGTGTGTGTGTGTGTGTGTGTGTGTGTGTGTCACCCTTAGGCATTTTGGGGTCAAATCCAATGGATTTTGTTTTGGCAAATGTGGGAGTGCCATAAGGATGAGGAGGCATGCAAATGGAGAGGTGCATTCTGGGATGTCTGCTGGGAGGGCTACTGGTGAAGTGAGAAAAGAAGTTAAGGCTCTTCTGCCTTAGGAAAAGGTATAGGTTTGGGGAAGGGGCGAGACAGGTCCCTGCCCTAAGCCCTGCTCTATATGCCCCAGGAGACAGGTGTCTACTATTAGGTTTAGCATCCCTCATCTTCCCAGGCCTACAGTGTCATACCAGTTTCTCAGCCTCCCAGGTGTCCATGACCACCAGTGTGGTGTCCTCTCCGTCCACCGAGAGGGTTCTCTCGTACACATCTGCAATCAAGCGGGAGAGTACAGTCTCAGGGTGGAGTGGATCACTGCAGACATGGCAGTCCCTTGCTGCCCGTTCTTGTCAGTCACTCTGTCACATTTCCGTGGAGTAGGGAGTCCTGTCTTTCCTGGTGGTCAAAAGTCCCTGTTAGGTGTCCATGTGTCCCCAGTTGTGAGCATAGTACATGGTACATGGTACACGGCAGGCAGGTGCAAAAAGCTGGCTCTTCCATGTTCAGTTGAATGAGCATGGACTGGTGGGGTTAACCTGGGAATCTTCTCCAGCCTGCTCTGGACTCTAGCTCAGGCAGATCATATTAGCTCAGCCTCCCCATCTGTAACACATGTGTGAGCATCTGTACATGACTCCCATGGAGGTCGAGACTGGAGAAGGGAACTGGTCAGATGGTCCCCATCCTCTGTGTTTAGCCATTCTTCCCTCATACCCTGTGCCCTGGAAGCCTGCCCCGCAGAGGCCTATCTTCCTGTCATCTGGCCGACTCTGATTGTCCTGCAGCTCCTGACCTGTGTGTTCAATGCACTTTGGGGGAGCAAAGCAATCTAGAGCTCAGAACTGGAGATTTGGAAGCCTCTTTTTGGGACGAACATGAGTTTTGTTGGTGGCTGAGGGATGGGAGGAGAGAGAGGTTGAGGACTTGGGGCTGGGAGTTTCTGAGCTGGGTGGAAGCCTGTCCTTTCTTGACACATATAGTTTCAGAGTTTCTTCCCTTATGACATGGAGATAAATCATGTACTTTTCACCCAATTTCCCTCCTCTAGGCCCTGTTCAGGTTGTGTCCTGCCCAGCCCTAGTTGAGCATCATTTACTTCTTAGCATGCTTGACTGCTCCTATATGTTAAACAGTGTGTGACCTGCACAGCTCTCTCTTCTCTGTAATCCTGTGCCCCGGGTGACAGGCTTTTCAGTCCTGTTACCGCAGCCTGACTCATCCCACAGGGCTCTTACCTCCCAGCTGTTCATGAAGCTCCCGCTCTTGCTTCCCTGCGAAGAGGCTGGCCAGACTGGTCTTCCCGACGCCGGGGTCTCCAAGCAGCACTACCCGGTAGAGGGCTTCCCAAGAGCCTTCAGAGTCGCTGGATTCAGAGGACCACCCATCCTGGGCTGGGGAAGGTTTTCGAATGGGAGGGTTGAGGGAGGCTGACTGACCCAGTCGGGGATGCTGGGATTGAGTAGGGGGTGCTGTGCACAGGCGTCCAGGCTGGTGGCCCCGGGATGACAGGGGTAGCGGAGTGCTGGCTCGGCGGCGCAGGGTGGTCTTCGCTTCCTGTTGGGTGTTAAGTGTCATCCTCAGTCTTTCCCCTGGCTCCTTCCTTCCTTCTAAAAGAAGGTGGCTGTGCAGTAAGTCCGTGGCCTGAGTGCCTTCTTCTCTGGGTCCTGATAAACTGTGGAAATGACTTCCTCCGGAGTCCTCTCTGGTTCAAAGGGGAGGGAGGGGGAAAGCTCTTCAGCTCCTTGGGGTTGGGGGTTGCTGGTTTCAGGCCTAGAGTCCACCGGGGTCCGCCTAGAAGGGGCAAAGGCAAGGTTGTAAACTCACGGAGGTGCACACACCCAGAAGCAGATCCCCAAATCCAAAGTTGACCCTTTCCGTGTGACACAGTCAGGCAGAGTGGCTGCAGGGAGCTGAGACACCTAAAGCATCCATAGCACATGCTGCCTACCCCGACCGGTCCTTCCCCTTCAGGATTTGAGACCCTCCCTAAAGAAAACATCGGCCCGCCCCATTTCCCCTTCCCCACCAGTCTCCTTCACTTGTTCAGGGTTGGGGGATGCTGAGGAGGATTGAGGCCTCTGGGAAGTTTATTCCCTCTGCCTGATAACCCCGGGCAGAGTTTGAAGAGGAAGGGAGGGGCGCGTTGGTGCCCCACAGGGCGAGGGGCTCCAGGGATCTCTCTGGCTGTAACCCGAGTGCCCCGGTGCCATGGGAACGGCGTGCCCGGTCCGCCCCTGCGTGAAAAATTCAGGAGCCGCTGGCGCCATGGCCTCCAGCTTTTGTTGGGGAGCAGAAGCCGCGAGGGACCCAGCAACTGGTTTGGTGACAGAACAGGGTGCTGGAGGGGAGCCTACCGCGCTCAGGACTCAAGTGCTTTTTCAGGGAGTCTGAGCTGGAACTTTCCCAACTCCCGGTCTTTGATGTGAGTCCCAAGTCCTGGGGCGCTCGGGCGTGATGGTGGCGTTCCTTGTGCGAGGCTCCCCTAGGTCTGCTATCCCGCACCCTCTGGGACGCGGGTTCGAGGCTCCCAGTCCTCGGACCACAATGTACGCAGGCTACCGGAGAACTCCGCCCGGACAGGCAAGTTTACCTTAATGCGTGGAGGCTCCGAGTTCCCGCTGCTGCAGCTGCTGAGTACTCCGCTATTCCCCGGCCTCGGTAAGCAGCCCTTCGGGCCTGTCCCGCCCGGTCCAGAGCCACTCCGCCCCGTGCGGCCCCGCCCTGTCAAGGCAGCCCGGGTCCCCGCCCTGCAGACCTCCGCTTCCAGTCCTCCCCGTTTGGGGTGGCAGTGTAGGAATGGAGTGCCAGGAGAGGGAGTTTATTGCTGGGTCTGTAAGTCCCTCTGTGTCCACCTACCGAGCACACCAACTTCAGCCCTGGACGGAAGCCTCTGAGGGAACTTTGGTCTATGTTCAGGGCCCCAGGTTCCACCTTTCAAGGGAGGCGATGCGGGAGTACTGAGTTCAGAAGTCTGCATTTAAACAAATGCCCAAGTGATAGCTGATGCAGATAATTCCCAGAACACCCTTTGAGAAGCTCTAGGTGCAGGGTTAATTTTGAAAAGGGGTCTTGGAGGAAGAGCCCATGTACTCTGTAGTGGAGACTTTGGAATATCTGATTCTGATATTAATTCACTCATCATTCACTTGCTCGTGATTCGCAGGGACAAAAGAATCTGTCTTTTAGTTTACTGTCCCCTTTAAAAAATACTTTAAAAAAATTTATTTTGGGGGGGGTGAGTGGGCAGGGAGAGCTTGCCAAGGCACCTGTGTAGATGGCAGACGACAACTTGTAGCAGTTGCTTCTCTCCTTCTGTGTATATTGGGGACTGAACTCAGGTTGCCTGGCTTGGCAGCAAGTGCCTTTACCCACTGAGCCATCTGACTGGCCCTATCTATCCATCAGTTAGTTATTCATTTAAACCTTTGTAGGCATGTGGGAACAGGAGAGATACTGATCTTGGCAAAGGAGAAAGAAGCTGACTGCAAGGCCAGGACTCAAGCTCTTTGGGCTAGGAGCCCCTTCTGCTCTTGAGAGGGTTCAGGTGTGTGTGTGTGTGTGTGTGTGTGTGTGTGTGTGTGTGTGTGTGCTGTGGAGGCCACACTGTACCTGTGGGTGGGGCTCCTGGTCATGGTTGAGGGACTCCAGGTGCCTGGTTTGGAACAGATCCACACAGCAGGGTATGTTGGCTCAGCCCCCTCAGTAACAAACTCCCTCCCGTCTGACTCCCTTCCGCAGCCTGGAGATCAGGCTCTGCTCTGTTCCAAGTCTCAGTAGAACAGTGGCTTTCAGGTTGTGCCACGCCTTGGGTGACCCCATTTTACGAAGTGGATGTTGGCTTTATTTTGACTGCACCTGCAGAGTGGCCTGTAGACACTACCAAGCGTCCAACACCACCCACGAGGTGGAGACCAATAGACAATTCTGTTAGCATATCAGTTCGGACTGCTGCCATCTGGGCTCACTGGTGTACGGAGACTGCAGCACACATACGGAGCACCAGATTAGTACAGGCCACCGCACCTTCTCTGGGCCTCACAGAAAGGACAAGTGATGCAGCCATGGTACCATCCCCACAGACCTGTCATGTGACCACCTGCTGTTGTGTGTGTGAAAAAGGGACCAACAGATCTTCCAATTATCCAGTTTCAGCTCAGCAGAGTCTCCACCATTTGACATGCTCTTATTGTTACCATTCATCCATCCATCCATTGTCCATCTACTTATGTGGCCAGACTGCTCCTGGCTGCCTCTCTGGCTGCAGCTCAACCTTGTGTCCGGGCTCTGTGAACCTCCAGCGGCTCTCCACTTGTGTGGTTAGTATGTTGTCTAACCACTGGCAGTGACCTCTCTGGTCCTATATGCCTTCTGCTTCCACTAATACCCCTTGAACTCTGTGGCTGCTTTAACCCCTTGTAGCTACTCTATAACACACACAACACACACAAATACATACACACACACACACAAACACACACAACTATAGGCCTGTAGACATGTACATACTTGGAACTGTGTGAAATATAATATTAATAATCGAGATCAGAATAAAGACCCTGAGAATGCCATGGGCCAGTTATCAAATCGGGACTGCCTGGTAACTTGCATCCAATGAAATGGATATACCCTGTAGATTTGTTGCTATTCAATAAGTTCTGGCATTGGGGAAAGACATAAATGTGATTGTGCTTCTAACAGGTAGCTTTGCTGCCTCATCCTTCTTGTTCTACCTACAGGCTGGGCTCTGTGGACCCTCCACAGTCTGAGAGTGCGGTTTCCAGTCCTAGTTCTGTAACTCTGTCACCGTGGGAACTATGCGAGTCAACTCCCCTCTTTGGGTTTCGGTCTCTTCGTTTAAAATTGTAATCTTCCGGCTGTGGTGGTACACGTCTGAACTCCAACACTTGAGAGTTGAGGCAGGAGGATTGTGAGTTCCAGTCAGCCTGGGTTACATAATAAGTTCTAGGACATCCTGGCTGCATAGCATGGCCCTGTGCCCCGCCCCCTTCCCCCCTGGCCAATTTAAGCAAGCTTTTATTAAAATTTTAAATACTGACCAAGAAGAAATTTGGTCAGGACCACAGGACCTCTCTGCCTTGAAACTTTCTGGCTGTGTGGCCTCGAGGCATGTGTTGGTGGGGCTTCTATGGACAAAGCCCAAAGAGCCTATCCCTGTCTTAACTCCCAAGGAAAAAGTAACCAGAGGTAACCTTGCTGAAACAGACAAACAAATGAACATGTTTTGTCTATGACATGAAAGTCTGAACTCGGCATTTAAGACATCGTGCTGTGCAGTCATCCCAGCCTCTTTTAAGTAGGTCTCGTTGCTGTGACCTGCACTTTCAGGCCTGCTCTGCTCCCTGTGCCGGGGATGCCCTTCCCCTTCTTATCTTTCCTGATGTGACCTAGACGATCAAGTACCAGACACAGTACCATTAAGTACTGTGCATGTGTTATCCCGGTGGCTCGGTCTGGAGTGGTGTCTTAGAAAAGCCTGGAAGACTTGCAAGGCTCTTTGATTCAGAGATTTGGGGTATGGCCAGGGAGCTCTCATTTCTCTAGGTGGGGCTTGCTGCTCTAGGGACTATGCTTTGAGAACCTCGTTTCATCCAGTGCTCCAAAGGTAGCCATTGCTCTCTATGAGTAAGTGTTCTTCCTTTTCAGAGTAGACTAGAGGCTGGAGAGATGGCTCAGTTGTTAAGAGCACTGGCTGCTCTTGTAGAGGACCCAGGTTCAGTTCTAAGCACCCATAATCATCCCTAACTCCAGCTCCAGGGGATCTATTCCCACTTCTGACCTTTGCAGGCACCATGCATACACTCGGTGCACATGCACACACACAGACAAAACACATAAAATAAAACGAATAAATCTAATAGAAAATTAAAAATAAGATAATCAGTTTAAAAAGAAAGAAAAAGACTCTTGGACAAGTTGTTGTAGGTGGCAGCCTGGGTCTCTTCAAGGTTGAGTGATTTGTTTAAGGTCTTGCGGTGTTAGAGAGTGGATTAATTACTGCTGTCATTGCTGAGACAATGCCTGACCGAAACAGCTTAAGGGAGGAAGGGTTTGTGTGCTTCACAGTTTGAGGGTGCAGCTCACTAGGGTAGGCAGCAGGAGTGCAAGGCAGCCATTCCTATTGCATCTTTGTGTGTGGGGAGAGGAGGGAGGATACTGGTGCTCAGTCCGCTTTCTCCTTTTTATTCTGCCCAGGATAACCGCAGCCCATCCAGTGGCTGATCGCATTGAGGGTGAGTCTCCCACCTCCATTAGCTCAACTAGAAACTTGCTCACAGGCATACATCTAAATGTTGGCTTCCGAAGTGATTCTAGATGCTGCCGAGTTGACAGCCAGTATTGACCACCACATGGGAAGATGCCGGCCTTTCTCAAGTATTTTCTTACTCTCTCAGCTGGGAAGACTCATCCCTTCTTCCTCTCCTGCTCCTCCTTGATGGACCCAAGAGCCTTGCAGCCTCTGGAGGACGTGGCTGACAAGTTCACACGGAGCTAGCCATGAGAGAGCTAAAGAGCCTTGAGACCACGTGGCTGCACCCTCCCACCTGGGCTTGCTGCCCATGACTCTGCAGCCCATAAAAGCTGGATATGCAGCAAGACTTTATGCTGGATTCTTTTCCTGACTTGGTCCTGGTGGCCTCCCAGGAGCTTGGTGGCCATGGCACAGTGGATTCTGCTCATTGTAGCTATCCTGGTCTTGGGTAATGTGCCACCAGGTAATCATCTCTCTCTCTCTCTCTCTCTCTCTCTGAGTGTGTGTGTGTGTGTGTGTGTGTGTGTGTGTGTGTGTGTGTGTGTGTAAATGAATACTAGATTCCCAGGTCCAGGAGGGTCAGATTAGTGTTTAAGTTCTGGTTCCACTAATTTGTGGGATAGCGTAAAACCAGTTGTTAAATCAGCCTGCACCTCAGTTCCCTAATCTGTTAAATGGGATTCACTCAAAAGAAACTCATTTGAAAACTGCACTAATATGATTGCTGGAGGCTTGTGGAAAGAGAAAACAGGCAGATGGCTACAGATATAAGAACAATAGAGGCAAGCTGATTGTTAGGGTACCATGTGGGGTTGGATGGAGGGTGCAGGAAAGCCTCTGATCAGCTCTTTACAACTTTTGAAGATTTATTTTATTTCCCTGTGTAAATTGGTGTGTGTGTGTGTGTGTGTGTGTGTGTGTGTGTGTGTTCAGGTCCACAGAGGCCAGGAGTGAGCATTACACTCTGTGGGGCTGGTGTTATTTGCCCTTGTGTGAGCTGTCCAATGTGAGTGCTGGGATCCAAACTCTGGTCCTCTGATAGAGCAGTAAGTGTGCCTAACCACTGAGCAATCCTCCCAGCTTCTAGAACTCCTTTTATTTTGATCTGAGCATGATAGTACACACCTGGAATCCCAGGTCTTGGGAGACTGAGGCAAGAGGATTGAGGGTTAAAGGCCAGCTTGGACCTCCTTAATGAGTTTGAGACCCTGGTTTGAAAAATATCAAAATATAAACTAAAAAAATGAGAGAAAAATTTTCAAAACTTCTGTTTTAAAAAAAAACGTAAAATATGCATAGACAGATAATGATGTAGCGAACAGTACAGATGTAGTGTTTCTTTCCTTCCTCGGTTTTGCTTGATGGTCTGGAGATGGGACTCAGGACTTCATATCTGTTAAATACGTGTTGAAGCACTGACCTATGTCCTCTCCCACAAGGTGAGCTTGTTACAGACACATTTAGCACGTGAAAAAAATAGAGACTAACACAGTGAAATGAGATTTGAAAACATTTCTTGTAAGACATTTTAAGCAGAGGTAGGAAACGGTCTGAAGAGCCTGCATGTGCCCATCATACAGTCATAGCGCTGTTTCCTTACTCCTGGCCCTATCTCACACTATATCATTTTGTAGAAGGCAGGTTTGAGCAGAAGTCTGTGTGAACACAGGATACAAGGAAGGCTGTCTCAGAACATGGGAATGCTAAGTGGTAAGCAGCCGAGGAGGCCAGTGTTGCTGGAGTGAGGCACACACACGAGGGAGACAGCCTAAGCCACAGACACAAAGGACTGAGAGTAAATGAACGGCTACTGTGTAGTGGAAACCTCCCCTCTGAGCCCTCAGGAAGGCCAAAGCTGATGCTATGCTGAGGGTGTTTCTAAAGCTATCCTAGCTCAGTGGTCAGGGGCAAGACCCTTTCTCTATCTGGAAAGTGAGGGAAATGCCCATGACCACCCTCTGAAAGAGAGTGATGTAGAAGAAGAATAGAAGGCCAAGGTCACTCGCCTAGGAAGTGACAGAGCCAGGGTCACACAGCATTGTTCACCATTAGTCACACACATCTAGGCTGTGACGCCTAGAGATCGTGAGACCATTTCTGGGTCTGTGTAAGAGGATCTGCTGGGCTGGAAGGCAGGGTTAGTAGCGCTAGTAAATCTATACACAGGTCTGGCAGCATCCTCTGAGGTCTCGGAGGGATCTCAGCCTAAGAAGACGGAGGGAAGACTTCCCTTCCTGCCTCCCACTCCTGGTTCTCTTCTAGCTTGAGGTCACATGTCTGGAATGTGCTGCCCCAGGCAAACCTGAGTGCTCCTTTTTTCCCCTCTTACCCACTTATGCTGGTTCCACGGGGCGCTAATGCTGGTTCTACGGTGCACTTACCACAAGCTCTAACTATTTTCTTTATTTTTGATTGTCCTGTCTGTACTTTCTTTCATTTTAAATTGTGGTATCTCCACTGCTTCATAGTTGCTGAGTGAATAAATGAGAGGCTCCATCCATGCCATGGCCTCCAAATATAAGGCCAAGTTCCCCAAAGCCTTAGCCTTTCTGTGAATGGAAACTCTCACCCTAAAGCCTGGCACTAAAGAGGTCCCTTTGTGCCAGGAAAAGTTTGTACAATGGAGGTGTTTTTGACTTCCACCCTGATTTTGCCATGTGACTATGATGGTTTCATTAAGGTTATTGACCTCCGTGAGTCTTCATCTCTCCACCATTATAAAAGGGATTGAAATGAGACCAGCTGCAATTGTATAGTGCTGTTAAGAGAAGAATAAGGGTGTACCTGGTGGGTGTTTTTACCTGGACAAGAAATTATTCTTTTAACTGGTGGCCTAACCTGTGACTTACGGGCTTACCTAGAATGAGCTCTGTAACTTCCATTGTAACCCAGTGCTCTCATTTATGACTTGTGGTCTAACATCTGAGCAGAGAGCTAACCTATCACCAGCATGGCCAATCTGTAGTCCGACTTGTGACCAGTGGTCTAACCTGTGACCCACAGGCTGCTCTATGATCTGTGGTCTTCCTCCACACAGGAAGCAGTGAATTCAAAAGGTGCTGGAATGGTCAAGGGGCCTGCCGAACTTACTGCACGAGGCAGGAAACCTACATGCACCTGTGTCCCGACGCGTCCCTGTGCTGCCTTTCCTACACGTACCAGCCTCCACCGGCCTCCAAGACCAGAGACGACTAACCCACTCTGGCGCCGGCACCCTTGCTCCACAATAAAGTTCATGCTGTGTGCGTGACTGTGTCCCTTTCTTCACGGGAAGGGGATGAAGTCAAATGTGTGGGAGGGAGGGATGGCTGGAGGAAGCGGTGCTGGGGAGAGTGGGCGCTCATGATCAATCTGACTGTTCCTGTTTCGACTAACTCGGGAAAAATGATTTGTCCTCTTGGCCTCCTTGGGATCGTCATCAGCACAGCAGGGAGAAGGATGCTGGCTGGTGGTTAGAACTTTGTGGAAGGAATGCCTAAAGCAAGGCAGAACGGTGAATAAGGGTTAATGATAACTTGTCAACAACAGGCTTCTGCCATCTAAGACGAGATGGTGAGTTTGGCTTGAAAGACAGGCGTCCTGGCTGGGAGGGGAAATGTCTTCCTCTTCTTCATCTACTCATTGCTCAGACTTCAGGGGTCTGCCTAGGTAGGTAGGGCCCTGAGGACTGGAGTAAGCAGTTTTCCTATGAATAGGAAGAGAACACAGAAGAAAGTCCATCCCTTCTGGGATGAGGACCGATGATGAAGGAAGGTGGGAAAACACCCCCCCACCCCCAGAATCAGACAGGTTCATAGAGAGGCACAGGCTGTGTTTGGGTGGAAAAACAGGAAGCTCACCTTTTGGCAGCAGATCCTTCCTCACTATGAAGGAATCTGAAGGTGTGGGGATGTGGTTTTGTGGTATAGTGCTTGTCTAGTGTATGTGCAGATCTGTGTGCAATCCCCGGTACTCCAGTAATACACACACACACACACACACACACAGCACAATTAGTAAAAACCCAGAGACAGATATTGGGGTTCAACCTGAAGGTCAGAAAAGCAAAACAGCCTGCTACTGGCTCTTACCTCTGCCTCAGACTGAAATGATGATCCTGCCTTCACAAATCCTCAGAATGAGACTGTCCCTGAAACCTGTCTCCTCCAGTCTTATATTCCTCTCTAGTGCTGGGTTTAAAGGCATGCACCATTACCGCCAGTTTCTATGGCAAACTAGTGTGGCTACTGGCATTAAAGGTGTGTGTCACTATGGCCTGGTCTGTAAGGCTGACCAGGGCAGCTATTTTACTCTCTGATCTTCAGGCAAACTTTATTTACTAAAATACAAATGATATATCACCATACACACCATAGCCGCTGCCGCCACCACCACCACCGTTTCTATAATCCCATTTTCTTGGGGCATTATACAACACCAAGACTTCAGGGCCCATGTCCTGTTTAGAGCAGGCATGGAGGACTGGTTGGCGGGGAGTAAGTTGGTAATAAGAACTAATAATAGCTACAGCTCTTATCAATAACTCAACACCAGGATCTATCAGTAACAGTAACATTGGCGATGTAAAAAAGTAAAATCCAGAAAGCAAATGCTTTTTCTGGAACCTTCTTGGTTGATTTCTGCTTGCATCTGCTGGGCCACCATGCTGTCTTGTGGCCACTTCTGTTTTGAGAAATCCTGGAAAAGAAGAATTCTGCTGGGGCTGATCCCACAGAGAGATGGGGGTATATGATGACCTAAAGGAATGCCAAGGGAAGAGGTCCCTGAGATCTCAGAGAAGGGAGTGTTCTGGGTGGAGGCAGTCCAGTAAGGGGGTGAAAGCCACAGATGGATTTGTGGCGGTCAGGCTAAGAGAGGTTTGTGAGAGTTACAGGTGCTGCTGTGACAGGGGCAGTCTTGGAGGACACCTGGCTGGCTGGGTGTTAACCCTTTAGTTCCTGATCCCTGCAGTGTTTGCAGATGTGCCAACGCAGTTGGAGAGGAAGACAGATGTGCTCGCGGAACTCAGGAACAACCCTCCAATGCTGGGTCATTCCTGCCACAAAGTGAATTGTGTGGAGGCCTGTGGCCTGGCTTCCGCTCTGTTCCTGTGTGGTCCCCATGAGAAACTGAGCAGCAAGCTGTTGAAGGGCACATCGTGAAAGAGCCAAGGTAGATAAGTTCAGAAACAGGACATCGTGATAGAGTCAGGGTAGATAAGTTCAGAAACAGGAGGCCAGCTGAGCCACAGGGGTGCCTCAGAGGTGACATCAGCTTGGGATAGCCATGAGGAGTCAGAGGGAGACCACACCATACTGTCCTTAGTGGAGAGCACATGTCACCCATTCCTTGGTGGCCTCCAGCCAGCATCAGTCATGCACACCCTCTGTCACGTATGGGTGAAACAGCAGGACAAAAGAAGGACACTGGAAAACTGAACTGTTGTCCGGATCAAACCTCTGGATTTAGAAAACTCCAAAGGGGCATGGACATTTTGCCACAACATAGAATCAGCTGGGATAAAACTCTCAGTGACTAGTTATCTAGACCAGGTTGGCCTGTGGAGGGCTGTCCTGACTGTTAATTGAGGTAGGTGGCCTACCCTGAATGTGGGTGGCATCATTTTATGGCCTGGACCCTGAACTATAAGAGTGACGAAAGCTAGCTAAAAGGTGGTGTGCCAGCAGGCAGCAGGAGAACATTCTTCTCTGCCCTTGGCGGCAGGTATGGTGTGACCAGCTGCTTGAGTTTCTGCCTCAACTTCTTCATGATGGGCTGTAGACTGGAACTGTAAGCCAAATCAACCCTGAATTCTCTGAATTGCTTCCCTATGCTGGAGCAACAGAAATGATGCTAGAACAGACACTGGATTAAGGGTTTAAACTAGTGGCTTTAGGCTAGACTGGACCTGACTAAGTTTGGTCCTGCACCCTGACCTCATTCTCCCAGTGTTTGAGAAAGCACAGAACACCCCCTGCTCCATGCGCAGCCTCAGATGTAGCATGTGTGGCTTGGGACCCTGCCGTGAAGGGTCACTGAGAGTGGGGGTCGCAGAGGCTCATGTTCTCCTCCCAGCCACATCACAGAGCTCAGACTGTGCGACCCAGGGCAAGTCACTCCCTCAGCCTGTTTGTCAGTCTCTTTGTTGCCAAGAGGAAACCACCACAGCCCGGAATGGGGAGGCTGGCAGAGCGTGTCAGGGTCAGAGAAGGTGGCCCAATGCTTTGAAAGCGCCCAGTAACATAAGCCACTGCAATCTGTTCCGGCGACCTAGCCCTGGCCAACTTCTCTGCAGAGTTCTCTCACAGAAAAGCCTCAGGACAGTACAGTTTCCATGGTTTCCCAGATACTGGCGGTGCTGCATAGTTTTATGTCAACTCGACACACCTGAGAAGGGAGCCTCTCCTGAGAAAACGCTTCCTTGAGACTGGTCTGTAGCAAGCCTGCATAGTGCTTGATGGGGAGGGCCCAGCCCATTGTGGGTGGGGTCATTCCTAGGCTGGTAGTCTTGGGCAGGCCTAGCAAGCCATGGGGAGCAAGCCAGTAAGCATGGCCTCTGTACCAGCTCCTGCCTCCAGGTTTCTGCCCTGTTTGAGTTCCTGTCCTGACTCCTTCAGTGAGGGGCAGTGCTGTGAAAGCGTAAGCCAAATAAACCCTTTCCTCCCCAACTTCTGGTCATGGCATGCCATTGCAGGAACAGAAATCCTAGCTAAGACAAGTTGTTACCAGGAGTGGGGTATTTCTGTGACAGTCCCGACTGTGTTGTCAGGGGAGGAGCGTGACTGGACTTTGGATCTTTGGGTTAGAAAAGCCACTGAGTGTTGAGAGCTCAGGGAACCATTCTGTAGGAGCTTGGAAGACGCGAGTGTTTTCGCCCCCGTGTGCTGGGGATTAGCATCTCCTGGGAAACACTGACAAGCCAAACCCTCGCATGGAACTTGAACAATCACTTAACTTTAATTCCGTGCAAAACTAATGAGCAGACTTCTAGGCACCACAGATTCCAAAGCGGTTGTCATGAGATGTGCTCGTGTAACCAGGCACTGAAGCTTTAGATTCAGATATTCTTATCAGAAGATGTATGTGACATTGTTTGCTTATATGAAGCACTAGCCAAGAGGAAAATGAAAGGCTTAGTGATCATAACATATCCTAACTGGAGGAAGAATAGGGAACAAAGAAGGGAACCCACTCAAGACTGCAGATGACAAAGGTGCATTCATATTTTAAAAGTATGACCTTTCAGGTGGTCCTTACTTATTGTTTATTTTATTACTTATTTGTTCATTTATTTAAAATAAATTTATTTATTTAAATCCTGGCTGAAGTTTTCCCTCCGTCCTCTCCTCCCATCCCTCTTCCCTACCTCTCTCTGTTTCCACCCCTCAATCCATTCCTCCTGTGTCAGTTTAGGAAAGGGAAGGTCTCCCATGAGTATCAACAAAACATAGCGCCGGGTGGTGGTGGTGCACGCCTTTAATCCCAGCACTCGGGAGGCAGAGGCAGGCGGATCTTTGTGAGTTCGAGACCAGCCTGGTCTACAAGAGCTAGTTCCAGTGCAGGCTCCAAAGCCACAGAGAAACCCTGTCTCGAAAAACCAAAAAAAAAAAAAAATAGCATAAAACAAAAGTATACAATTCTTTTTGTATGTACTAGTGTCTGTTTGTTTCTTCTGGGCCTGATGTAAAAAATTACTTGTGGGGAAATGGTTTTTATAAGCTAAATTAAAAGCGGGGGTGGGGAGAAAATCCCAGTGATTAATAACAAAGCAATATTGATGAAAAAGGCAAGAACAGTTTGAGTGATTGTGACGGACTAAACACAGCTGTGCTAAATGGGAAAAAACCCTGTTGAGAGCAGTGCAGATGGAGGCCTGGCTTGTGGAGTCTCAGAGGGAAGCAAAGACTCTACCAGACCTTTCCTGTGAAGACTCTGTGGCTCTGGTCAGCTGGAGGTGAAGAATCGGCTGGGATTAACAAGAGACCAAAAACCTATACTTTGCTGGGACAATGGATGCTGACTGGGGCTGTGATTAGGGAGAGCCGCATCTCTGAGGTGAAATCTTCTGGGAAGTGTTTCCCGAGAATAAGCACATGGTCGGGGATGGACGCTGTGGGCCAGAGGCTGCCACAGTCGGACCCCGTGCTGGCACCTGAACCAGTGTAAGAATCACTCAGGTGGTCCTGGTTTTGAAGGCATGAAGGAGCTCGGCTGAGGCTTGGCACTGTGTGGTAGGGCTGGATGGAGTCCCTGAAGAGAGGAGCTATTGGTGAAGGGCAGCCAGGTGCACAGAGACCCTAGCAGTCTGGAGATGCCAGTGCCATAGGGTGATCACCAAGAGCAGCAGAGATGGAGTGGCGCCAGCTGGGAGCTTGGGAGACAGCTGCATGTGCTGCAGAGGGTGGAGCCAGAGACGTCACCCGAAGCCCTTTGGAGGGGCCCGGAAGACAGTGAGTTAATCCCAGACGTTGGATATTGATTTACTTACTCATTGAAGTTTGGTTTGGTTTTGTTCAGATTGCAACTGTGCCCTGGTTCTTCCCTTTTGAAGAAAGAAATTATTTAACTAATTACTTTTATTTTATGGGAGCCCGCAGCTGAGAGACTTTGGATTTTAAAGGTACTTTGGAGTTTTTAGTGTTTGAATTTTAAAAGTGTTTAAATTTGTTAGACGATGGGACTTTTCAGTTTGAAAAGAGTTTCTATTGTGATGCCAATATTAAAGTGTAATCTTGGGGCTGGATAAGAAGGAAATACTGCTGCTTAGCAGTGATTTGGGTGTCAAGCTGACCCGTGGTCAGTGGTGTTGGCTAGTTTTATGTCAACTTGTAACAAGTTAAAGTCATCTGAGAGGAGGGAACCTCAATTAAGACAATTCTCCCATTTTCTACCTTCGCCTCTTGTGAGCTGTTGGCAGGTAAATTTCAGGTGTGGTGGTCTTTTATTTCACCCTTTTGTTTGACTTAAACAAAGGTCCTTTCTTATGTAAGCACAGAGAATGTGATTATAACCAACTCTTAACAAGGGAAGAACCCCCATAGTTTAGTCTTCAGAGGTCGGCCTAGATTTCATGGTCTGGGAAAAGAGAACACCGCTCTCAGCCCTCACATTTCTTTGGTCTCCTTGTCCTGAGTCTAGCAGTGCCGCAGTGTCTGGGCTAGTGATGCAGCTCAGTTGATGGAGGGTTGGCCTATCATGCAGAAAGCTGTGGGTTCCATTCCCAGCACCACATCAGTTGAACACGGCGTGCACAAGGTGGCGGTATGAGGATTAGCTGCATAGCAAGTTCAAAGCCAGCCTGAGGTAAAGGAGAGCCACTGACATTTGTCACGTGTCCGGCAGGTTGGTTTGTGGAGTGCCTTTTGGTTTGAGTCACGTGTCTGGCAGGTTGGTTTATGGGGTGCCCTTTAATTTGAGTGGCTGGTGTTTACTAAGGACTGAATTGGACTCCACACGTATTTTTAGCCAGGATGTTCCGGAAGTGATGTTGTCTCTCAGTGGGTCATATTAGAGAAAGCCACTGGCCTCTCAATGGCTGAAGCCATAGCAGATTATGTGGTTTTCTAAACCCTTTTAAAATATTTTATTTTTTAATTTTAAAATTATTCAAAATATGTATGTGTGTGTGTGCATGAGTGAGTGTGTATGTGGTTATGTGCACATGAGTGTGTCAGAGGCATTGGGTTTCCTGGACTAAGAGTTGCAGGCAATGGGAGCTGCCTGATGAGGCTGCTGGGAATTGAACCCTGGTCCTCTGGAAGAGCAGTGCATTGTCCTAACCACTGCACCACCTCTCCACTTTGGAAACAAGGTTTTTTTCCTAATTGTTTAAGTAGGACATGTTTACCGAGAAAAGTTACAAAATAGAGACATACAAATAAGAGAACAAAACTGCACTATGTTCATTGTATAGAAAAGCAAATAAATATCTGTAAAATGTGGTTTAAAAAGCATGAAGCCAGGCAGTGGTTGGCACCTTTAATCCCACTCAGGAGGCAGAGGTAGTATTATCTGAATTTGAGGCCAGCCTCAAGCAAAGCAAGTTCCAGGAGAGCCAGGGTTACACAGAGAAACCCTCTTGAAAAACCAAAAACCAACCAAACAAACAAACAAAAAGCAAAAAACCAGAAAAACAAACCAAAATCCAAAAACCCTAAAGTGGAGTCAAGTCAAGCTGTGGGTACTTGGTGTCCTTGTATTTTTGTTACTCCAGAGAATTTCTGGACCTGCTTACATATTGTCTCCCTTTTTATTTTTTAGAGACAGTCTCTCTATGTAGCCCTGGCTGTCCTGGAACTCCCGTGAAGACTAAACTGGCCTTGAACTCACAGAAATCCACCTGCCTCTGCCTGCTGATTGCTGGGATTGAAGGCGTGCGCCACCACACCCAGAAAAATTCTTTCAAAAAAAGATGTTTACTGCTAAAATACTTCCCGAAGTTACTTTAAAATATTTGCCTTTTCTAACCCCAGTAGTATTTGGAAAAAATTTCAAGGGCACTGCAGCCTGCACCTGTGAGCTCAGCACCTGGTGCAGAAGGATCACGAGTTCAAGGCCAGCCTGGGCAGCCCAGGCGAGAGGCTTTTTCCGTCTTTATGCAATGGCCAGATTGAGTCTCATGGGAAGATACTGCCCTCTTGTGGTTGTTTGGGGAATCTACTAGGCACGTTTTGGATGCATGGAGGTACTAGGGCTAGGGATCTTAGGAGGCATGCAATGTGTGTCCAGGAGAATGAAATAATGGTTTATTTCCAAGAATTGTAGGTGAGGAATTCAAACACAAGTATTTCTTGACAACTGAATTTTCCTGGAACAAAACTACTGCTCAAATCACAGGACCATTATTCTTTGTTCTGGGAGATTCTTTTTAAAATGTTTATTAATTTTTATTATTTATATGTTTGAGTGTTTGCTTGCATGAATGTCTATGCACTGCATGGATGTAGGCACCCACAGTGGCTAGAAGAATGGCACCGGATTCCTTGAACTGGCATTACAGGCCACTGTAGGCTGTAGGGAACCCAACTCGGGCCCTTTGCAAGAGCAGCCAGTGTTCTTCATCACTGAGCCGTTTCTCCAGCCCCCAGGAGATTCTTCATCACTACTACTCACTGCTTAAAAACATTTTTATTTATTTTATTTGATGTGTGGGTGTGTTTCCCCCATGTGTGTCCGGATCCTGTACAGGTTGGAAGATGGTGTCAAACCTCTGGAGTTGGAGTTACAGACAGATATGAGCTGCCATGTGGGGGCTGGAAACTGAACCCAGGTCCTCTAGCTCGTGCGTTTAATCATTGAGCCATCTCTCTGGCTCTCGCTGCTGCTGCTTCCTCTTCCTTCCCTGTGGCCCTGGAGATATGATTATCCAGAGCTGTGTACATGCTAGGCAAGTGTGCACCACTGAGCCTTCGCCTCGGCCCTCATTGTTTCTTCTAAATCAGTTTAGATTGTTTGTACTGACTTAATGTTTTTTGCTTCTCTGTAGCTTTGAAGCCTGTCCTGGAACTAGCTCTTGTAGACCAGGCTGGCCTTGAACTCACAGAGTTCTGCCTCCTGAGTGCTGGGATTAAAGGTGTGTGCCACCACCACCTGACTTCGACTTAATTTTTTTACAGATAGTACGTGCCTAGAATTTTATTTTGTCCCAGCTTTAAAATTTATTGGTATATAAATTTTCTAATTGTTAAAACATTTCACCCCTCCCTGTGTGTGTGTGCGCGTGCGTGTGTGTGCTTGCACGCATGCATGCCTATGGCATGATTGTCAGGATGTGGAGTCAGAGGACAGCTATAGGGAGTTGGTTCCCTTTTCAGCACCATGTAGGGTCTGAGGATTGAACTCTGGTAATCAAACTTGGCAACAAGTATCCTTAGCTTCTAAACCATCTTCCTGGCACCTAAAACTATCTCTTAAAGACCCTCCAGATTTCACTGGTATCTGCTATATTGTCTTAGTTTTAATCTTCAATTATATTTTTAATAAAATAATTTACTTATTATTTGTGTTCAGGATGAACCATGGCATGCTTGTGGAGGTCACAGGACAATGTCTCCTTTAACCTTCACATGGGTTCCTGGATTAAACTCAGGTCACCCTGCTTCTACGGCAAATATCTCCACCTGCTGAGGCATCTCAATGGCCCTTTAATCAGAGCCTTCTCTTTCTCTCTTGGTTAACTTGGCAGTCTGTCAAGCTTGTTTATCTTTTCTTTCATGTGTGTGCACATTTGTGTCTGTAAACACTATGGTGTGTGTGTAGAGGTCAGAGGGCAACTTTGTGAGTTTCACCTTTCACCTCGTTTGAGACAGGATCTTTGTTATTTTTCTACTGCATACACTGGAGAAGGCTGTCCACAGTTTCTGGGGTGCCCCGTCTGCCGCCCATCTCTCTGCAGCCGTGCTGGGAATATGGAGGCCATTGCTATGCATTCAGCATTTGCATGGGTTCTTGGGATTGGAGCTCAGGTTCTCACACTTGTGTAGCAAATGAGCCATCTCCCCAGCCCTCTTGTTTATCTTTTCAAAGAACCAACTCTGTGTCTGAATTAATTTTTTGTCTTGTTCTTTTAGTTTCTTTATAATTTTTTCCTTCTGTCAATTTTGAGTTTGGCTTATTCTCGTGTATCTAAGACTTTGTGGCACCTCGTTAGGTTATTTCTTAGGAACCACTCTGATTTGTGAATGTAGGCTCTCTAAATGATGACCATCTCGCTTAGAACTACCTTAACTGTCTTACAAAGGCTCTGCTAAGGTACGTTTTCATTTGATTCTAGGGTTAAAACTTTTTCTTCCTTGATTTCTTCAATGGCCATCTGACCATTGAAGAGTGCACTGTTCACTTCCCACGAGCAGAATGATTTCTCTTGCTGTTGACTGCAGGGATCCTGGGAAGCCCTGAGTGTGTGAGTCCTGAGTGAACGCACATTGTCGGCATGGACACAGCTATACCAAGGACCGAGGCTTCAGACCCATGGGAAACTGGCAAAGCCTTTCCCCATATTGGCGAGGCTCAGCCTGCTTCCTCTGGTCCAAGTGCAAGTGTTTACAATTGATCAGTGTGTGCAAAAGCTGCAGCTCCCTTCCGCTGGATGTTTACAGCCTGAGACTGCTGGCCTGTGGAGACCTTCTCTGAGACTAGCAAGCCCCTCCCCCTGTGCGTACCCCAAACACAATGGTAGTTCAGTTTCTTTAGAGCACACACCTCGCTGGACCCCAGCTTTGCGGTCTGTGTGTCTGCTCCTTCTTCGTTCCCTTCACACCCGTAGTCAGGGTTCCAGGACCAAGCTGCACGGGACATGGGAATTGATCGCTACTTTTATTTTCATTTTCTGTGTTTGTGTGTGTGTGTGAGCACATGTGTGTGCAGGCACATGAATGTGTACATGCTCATGAATGTGTACATGCCCGTGGAGGTCAGAGGTCACCCTCAGGTGTCACAGGGGTTGTCCACCAGGTGGTTTGAGACAGTCTGAAGCTTGTGTTTCACTGTGCTAAGCTTGTGTTTGGTTTTCACAGTCTTGCTGCTTTGTAGTTCACTGAACTTCCAGATCAATCCGTGGGTTGACATCTTTCTTCCAGTTGTTATCTTTTCAAAACATCTTTGTCTTCCCTGTTATATCTTCTGGGACTGTGCTTAAATGTGCGATTGCTTGGTTATGTTTACTTCCACTCCCTGTCTCTCTGTGCCTGATTCGTATACTTTCTGTTGATCTGTCACTAATCCTTCTGTTGCATATCCCGTGTGCTCTTAAGCATGTCTACTGCAGCCCTTCATTGCAGACACTGGTTTAGAATGTCTAGTTTATCTTTAGGGGTTCCATTTGAGGAGGATACATGTATTGACACATGGCAATTCTCAGTGAATCATAGCTCCTGCTATTCATGCCCTGTGGTCCTTTCCCACAATGATCTTGGAGCATCTGCCTTGCTGTGACCAACAAGACTTTAGCAAATGTAGCAGAAGTCTGATAAATGCAGTATATTGGGGCATACTCTCTTGGACCCAGCCACTGTGGAAGAAGCAAAGGAAGATGATGCAGTCACATGGGAGACTCACGTGGGAATGCCGGAAGAACTGTTCAACTATGAGTGATTGCACACAGTGGCTATTTTATTATACTATATTTTAGATCGGGATTGTAATGTAGCAATAGAAGAGTGGTCCCTTTAAAATGTGTTAGATTATTGTCGATTATTATGATTATTAAGGAAAGGTCTTACTCTGTAGCCCAGGCTTGTCTCAGACTGGTCTCAAATTCTTGGTGATCCTCCACCCTTTCAATCTCCCAAGTGCTGGAATTACAGGCATGAGCCTACTCTCAACTGTTAGGTTTTTGAAATAGGTTCTTGTATAGTCTAGGCTGGCCTTGAACTCCTGACCCTCCTGCTAACACTTCCCAGATGCTGGATACAGAAGTGCACCCTGTGCCTGATTTGATGCATTAGACTCTATCCTTTCACCCATCTTATCTATCTTATTCTCATTTCCTAAATATCCTTATGGTAGTTCCTTTGAAGTTGTCTGCTACTTCCAGAAAGTGTGCCTGAAATCAACATCTGTTTAGTTATTTTTATTATTATTATGGATCACTTTTCCTTCCTTTGTGCCTGTCTTATAAATGTCTGTATTCACACACATATAATTTTTATGTGGTGCTGGGGATTGAGACCAGGGCCTTATGCTAGGCAATCACTCTTCCACTGAGCTGTATCCCCACATCTTATAATTTTTAGATTGTGCGTGTATTATAAATGGCATCTGTGCTGGATTGTTTTATGTCAGCTTGACACAGTTAGAGTCATTTGGGAAGAAGGAACCTCAGCTGAGAAAATGCTTTCATAAGATCTGTCTATAAGGCATTCTCTCAATTAGTGATCAGTGGGGGAAAGCCCAGCCCATCATGGGTGGTTCCATCCCTGGACTGGTGGTCACACTGAGCAAGCCAGTAAGCAGTACCCCTCTATGGCCTCTGCATCCGTTCCTGCCTCTAGGATCCTTCCCTGCTTGAGTTCCTGTTCTGACTTCCTTTAGGGATGAACTGTGATATGGAAATATAAGTGGAATAAACCCTTTCCTCCCCAACTTGCTTTTTGGTCAAGGTGTTTCATCACAGCAATAGAAATCCCAACTAAGACAGCATTTAAAATACTGTATAGAGACATCTCCCCTTCAGTGATGGTATAGTTTCTCCTATTAGGCAGTTGAAATGCTTGTTAATACACTTCTGCAAATCAAGATGATGGAGTACTTTTATGTCTTATGCCAGGAAGGTCTCTGAATTTCAAATTAATGATTTTGAGGTCACAGAGGTTAATACTATCAAAGGTCATTTGTATGAGGACAGTGGGATTACTGAGAACGGATTGAGTCAACCTCTGAAAGTGATTGCACCTTAAGCCTTCTGCCTAAACAATCTAGAAATACAAATGCACACAAGCACATCTCTGTTAGCTGCCCAATGCCGCATGGATTTGAGAACGTTCCACCATTCACCCATGAGAGACAGAGATGTCCCATTTTTATTATGATGGTAGTTATTATAGTTTTGACTTCCCAAACCTGGAAAATACTAGTGTGGGTGAGCAGGCTGCACAGGGGTCGGCCAGGTGCATTTATTGATTGAGCACAAGAACCCATGAGCTCAACCTAGGACAACTTTGCTAACTGCATTCTCCAGTCTTCAGGGTACTTAAAACATCCACGGCTTTGGCTTTGGCTGGTACTTGGGCTTCACACAGCACATCCTCCCGTTTGTGCAGTAGACGTAGACGCTCTCTTTCCTGGAGCACCGACGGCGACACTTGCCATGGAGGTTCCAGCATCTCTGAGCATCGCCTGGTATAAAGAAGAGAGAAAGGAGATCATGTCAGTCCTAAGGAGAGGGTGGCTCTGGACTGGAGGAGCTGATACAGGTGAGAAAGACCCCCTGCTTTCCTTTTACCCTTCCCACCTACTGTTGTTTTTCTGACTCCATTTTCCCTTTACCTTCTTTGACCATGAATCTAGACCAAATGACAAAGGTTGGAACTTTGAAAATCTGCTTCTTTTTTTTTCTCTAAAGATTTATTTATTTATTTATTATGTATACAGCATTCTACCTGCATGTGCGCCTGCACACCAGAAGAGGGCACCATATTTTCATCATAGATGGTTGTGAGTCACTATGTGGTTACTGGAAACTGAACTCAGGACCTCTGGAAGAGCAGCCAGTGCTCTTAACCTCTGAGCCATCTCTCAAGCCCCTGAAAATCTGCTTTTAAAGGATTATTGTAGTCAGCCTGGGTTACACAAAACTGTCTAAAAAAACCACGAATCAAGAAAGAAACAGAGATCTGATAGTCACAAGAGAAGACAGCTGCACTGGTCAGCCACAGAGAAGGGGAAGAGATGGAAATGATGTCCAACCGCAGGCTGTGTGGGAGTGACATCGCTTGCTGCCTGAGACAAAGTGAAGGCCCCATACCCATTTCTCTATGAAGTGCCAGTTCCGCTTTGACCTACAGATGCCTTGGTGTCCCTGAGATGAATGGCATCTTTAAAGCCCATTTGAATCATGGGTTTCCTTTTGACAAGTCTGACTGAGGCCCAGATATGGAGAAGGGCAAGGGAAGCCTTTGAAGGGGAGGCAGGTTCCAGCTCCTACACCCTCAGCAACAGCCTTGCCTTCTCTGGGTGTTTCCTTAGAACACAGAAGGAGAGCAACATTTCCAGCTGTCACCAAGGGAAGAAATGACAACAAATGCCTGCAGGAATGTGAGAAAGAGGAACTCCTGTTCACAGCTGGTAGGGAGAACCTGCACAGCCATTATGGATATCAGTATAGAGGTTCCTCAGCAGGCTGGAACTAGCATGACCATACAACCCACATGTAACATTCCTGAATATGCTCAGGGCCTTTGCAGTAGTCTGTGCTATCAGAGATACTCGCACATCTGTGTCTATTGCTGCACCATTCACTATAGCCAAGATTTGGAATCCGTCTAAATGTCCGTCCACAGATGAATAAAGCAAATGAGGTCCATGTGCACAGGGGACTGTATTCAGCTATGAGTGGAATGAAATCATGATTTTTTTTTTTTTTAGGAAAATAGATGGAGCTGGAGATTATGATGTTATATAGCTCAGACAAATTGCCTGTTTCATGTATATAAATGTATATATGTACATATGCATGCTGTGAAAGTATTAAATTGAATACATGCATGTATGCACAAATGTATACATGCACATATGCATGCCATTAAGGTAGAAAGGGGACCGTGAGATGTCTAGAGATGGGAACGTGGAACAGAGAGGGTAATGGAATATATAGACATGAAAGCAGAAGGAAGGACTATGTGGGGAGGAAGGGGAACACCCAGAGGGCAGAGGGAAAAGCGGGGCATAAAGTGGAAGGAGAGACTCAAAATATGATATAGATGCATGGAAGTGCCACAGTGAGACTCGTGCACGGAAGTGCCGCAGGGAGACCCATGCACGGAAGTGCCGCAGTGAGACTCATACAGACCCATGCACGGAAGTGCCGCACTGAGACTCATACAGACCCATGCACGGAAGTGCCGCAGTGAGACCCATACAGACCCATGCACGGAAGTGTCGCAGTGAGACCCGTGCATGGAAGTGC
>JAQHUG010000271.1:1131644-1134954 GCA_028555095.1 Dicrostonyx torquatus | reverse complement strand
GTGTGTGTGTGTGTGCATGCGCGTGTGTACATGTTCCGGGAGCAGCCAAGAAGACTGCTCCTTGCTTGTCCACTGTCTTCGTTAGGAAGACGTAGGCACAAGGAAGCCATTTCAGGTGGATGTCCTCTCAGGCATAACCGCCTGATCAGGGATTCTCAAGGAGGAATTGGCAGCTTCAGGTTGTCCTGTGGGCTGTGGCTGCATCTGTGGGGGATGCCCTTGACTGATGTGGGAAGGCCCATTCCAAATGCAGATGGCATGGTCTGGTAACAACCCAGACTGAAAAAAGGAAGGGAGAAGGAAGGTTGTTTGCTGTTTGCTTTCCTGGCCTTCCCTCTCTCCACCAAGTTAATTTGCCCATCGCTGCTGCTGACTCCTTTGCTGACATTGGAGCCAGCTTCTTCTGCCTCTAACACGGACTGAAGACCAGTGACCCTCCAGAAACCCATGAGGCCTTTGGTACTAGTGGTCACCCAGCCTAGTGGGCCAAGCAACTACTGGCTTCTCACCCTCTCAGCTGCAAGGCAGCTACTGTTGGATCCTTGCCACCGTATTTTGTAATTCAACATAATAAATCCACATCTAAAAGGCAAACTTGTGTATTTGCCCTTCTCTTTGGTTTCTAGAGCACCCTGGTTAAGACATGGAGGCTGTGTCTCACTGGGATGAGCGAGGAGATGGGTTTGACTGTGGACAGCCGTGCTGTGGTGAGAGGGAGCAGCCTGTGCTTTGGTGGAACTTGATGGGCAACAGCAATCCTGCAGCCTCTTAGAACCACCAGGGAGCAGTCAGAGGGCCTTAGCCATACCCTGATTCTGAGAAGCAAAGGGACAAAGTTGCTTCATCCCAACAGACTTGGTTCTGGAAGCTGACGAGTGGCAGCAAGGGAGTGGAGAAAGGACGGATACGCAGACAGGTACAGAATCGCTGAGATGGAGTGGCATCAACTACCCCAACAACCTGGAATCTCAGCACATTTATTACCCTTAGCACAGGAGGAAGGCTTAGCTAGGCTTGGTGGGAGGTCTCTGTAGGTGAACAGTCTCAGAACATAAACTTCCAGGAGGAGGAAGCTGCAGTTGCCAGTCTTTCCATGTACTGGTCAATTTTGTAAACATTCTGCTTGGACCAGAGAAAGGCTTTGCCTTTCCAAGTTTCTGTGGGTCAGAGGTCTTGGTGCATATTCACTCAGGCCTTCATCCCAGATTTATATATTCACTCAAGGCATTCTTGACTCTCTACACAGGATCATGGCTAAGGACTGGGACCCTCGTTCCTAAACAGGGGAGGTCCTGGGAGATCAAACTGAGAACAGGATGGCATGAATCCAATAATAACGGACAATGAACATCTTACTGGGTTAAAGTAAATAAAATCAATATAGCATTTCCTAAGAACTGGGGGTGGTGGGTTACTCTTGGTGTTTCTCTGACTGTTCTGAAGAATTAGAGAAAAAAGGCCTAGAAGTGTAGCCTGTTTGATAGAACATGTATGAAGTATGTACCAGACCCTGGCTTCAACTCTCAACACCACATACACACAAATATGTAGACAAAATACTTCACTCTGGCATCTGTGTCTGTCATGGAGAAGTGCTGATGGAGGGTTGTTTCAAAGATCCTGGCCTCTCCAAGACACTCTCGTCATGCTTTCTGAAACCTTGGCCATCCATGTTGCCTCCCCCTGGGCCACAGGCCCCACAGGACCTCGGACAGAATGTGAATGCACAGAGGGGAAGGGTCCTCATCAGAGACTTCAGTTGTTGGGTTCTCATCTCTTTGACATTGTTGTTGACTTAAGAGCTTTAGTGAGAGGAGCCTGTGAAGTCAGGTTGAAGTCCTTTGCAGGCCCGTTTGTGGGACCTTGAGAGCCAGTGTCCTCTCTTCTCCTCCATGTGGGACTCATAGCTGCCCAGATTGGAGGGGTGGAGGGTGGGGAGGCCTTCAGAGATAGTCAGACCAGGCTGTTCCTGTGTGGGAGACTTTTAAAGTTGCACACTACACTTTGTTCTCATCTTGTCTCCCACAGACACAATGCAGCAGTCACTGTCAAGTTGCTTCTCTGGCCAAAATTCACCTCCTCCATTATTGCCCCAGGTCTTGCCTCCGGTGGCAGCCCCTGCTCCCCACATTTCATCTGCTCCTCGTCCCACATCTCCAGCTCACGTTTCAGAGTCACGGGATATAGGGGGACCAAGGTAGTGGACACCATGTCTAAAGGTCTGAGAACAGAGGTGTTTGCAAACAACTACTCAGTCACCGGCTGTGAGTCTCCACACAAATCACTTGGCAGCATAAATGCACACAGCCACATCCAGTACATATGTCACACACAGGATAGACCTAAATATGTACCATTTGAGCACACACACTTACACGTGCATGCATGTACACATACACACACACACACAAGTGTGCACAAGTGCACAGACAAAATGTAATTTAAAAATTTAAAAAGAACACAGCCAACCAGGAGGCAGACTTTACTATCCCCAAATCTAGTGAACTGCTTGACCCTTGGAAGGGCTCTGTGATCTCTCTCATGGCATCGCCCAATGCAAGCTATTGATTTTCTATGATCGTTTACTCAGTGGAGTAAGCCGGGCGGTGGTGGCGCACACCTTTAATTCCAGCACTCGGGAGGCAGAGGCAGGTGGATTTCTGTGAGTTCAAGACCAGCCTGGTCTACAAGAGCTAGTTCCAGCGCAGGCTCCAAAGCCACAGAGAAACCCTGTCTCAAAAAACCAAAGCAAAAACAAAAACAAAAAAAACCAAAAAACAAAAACTCAGTGGAGTAATAGTTACATTTATTAGGCTTGCCAATGTTTATTAAATATTATTCTGTATATAAAGCCAGGTTCTAAATATCTCTAGTTCTCCTCAGTGTTGGTCCTTTTAATAAGTCAGACCTTGACTTTATCAAGCTTTCATTGCCCAGACTAAAGGAAAATATTCCCAGCATATCCCAGAGGTGGCTTTGGTGGGAATGGGTTCTGGCCAATGGACTGAAAACAGCGTGTGCCACTTCTGAAGGTTTCCTTCAAAGAAATAACATCACACTTCACCACACTCCACGATGGGAGGACCTGGAGCTGCTCCAGCAGGTGAAACTGTCTGAGAATATGTAGAAGGATTCAAGCTCCCTGCTGTCTGCAACACTTCCGCACTTAACCACACACAGAAATGGAAAGCACAAAATCAATGTCTATGCTTTGGAATCATTGTTTGGGAGCAATGCCTATTAAAATAGCTGGATTAATATCTGAATATGGCAGCTGAAATCCCATGCTAGGGTTAGAAACTGTAAAAGT
>JAQHUG010000271.1:1124144-1126644 GCA_028555095.1 Dicrostonyx torquatus | reverse complement strand
CACCAGCTGTTAAGGAGCTGGCTCTGTTGTGATGTAATTGAGTCTCCTCTGTCCACTAAAGCATAGATGGACATTGTCCCTTTCCCATCATTCCCAGGTTCTGCTAGGTGGAACCCTCATTCACACACACTGATTCTGGAGGAAGGACTAGGAAGTTGGGGAGGGGGGCAGTGTAGGATGATCAATGGGGAGAAACTTTGAAAAAAGCCTTCCCTTGGCTGGATGTGGTGTACCCCTTTAATCCCAGCATTAGAGGCAGAGGCAGGTGAACCTCTGTGTTTGAGGCCAGCCTGGTCTACAGAGCGAGTTTCAGGCCAGGTGCTGAGAATTTTCCTAAAGCTTTCTCTCCCTCTCACGGCCTGCTCGCCTCTCCTGGGACCCAGGGCAGCACTGATCGCTCCACTGTGCATCTCTGCTTCTCCCCTGCTCCCCGTCATCTGCTGCTTCTTGTCTGTCATTCATGCAATACTAACACACGCCTAACAGTTGTTCCTGTGCCCCAAAGATGCATGCTGGAAGGACGGACACTGCCGGCTGATGTGCAAGGACGGGGAAGACAGTGTCATACGCTGCCAAAATCGCAAACGCTGCTGTGTCCCTTTGCGTTACCTAACACTCCCTACCATGACCATTGATGGAGTCCTTGGCTGGACCACTCCTACGACATCCACAAAACTCCACAGAAAGAAGAGACGTTCCTACTATTGGTAGAAAGGATGCTGCTTCTCATCCTTTAGTCTCTACACCACATTAAAACTCACAGAATTGACTTTTGTGTCTGTCAGTCATAATGGATTGGGGTGGGGAGATGAAAGGACAGAGTTCAGAGGCAGTGGAGAGAAGCCATCAGGACTGGACCTTGGTAATGGGGTGAGAAGCACAGTGTTGAAGATGGTGTCACCTGCCAGTCCCAGGAGCGGCTACAGAGACATACATAAACTGAGGGAGCACGGGGTGGGCAGAACCACAGACTTAAAGGGACCTTAGATGCCTAGAGTATTGGTTCATCTTGGGAGGGAATAGGTCAAACGTGGCTAAGTGGAACCTAAATCATTGGATTTCCCCTGAAAGATCTTGTAATGCTCAAGGACTCACAGCCCAGGGACCATAAAGTTTCCAAATACAAATAGCACCTGCAGCTTATCCACTCAGGGTGAGCGTGCCCATTTTTAGCATTCTCTCATGGATTTATTTATTCACTCATTCATCTCGGCTCTGCCTCTTACCACTAATGGATCCTATGTACAACCCTGTCAGAGCTCCAGCATCTTGCTTTTGGGAAAGTCAAAAATTTAGCTTAGGGTTACAATAAGCAGGGTGGTGGCGGCATGAGTCTTTAATCCCAGCACTCGAGAGGCAAAGGCAGGGGGATCTCTGTGAGTCCGAGGCTAGCCTGGTCTACAAGAGAGAGCTTCAGGACAGGCGCCAAAGCTACAGAGAAACCCTGTCTCAAAACAAAATGAAACAAAACAAAACAAAAAGAAAAGGAAAAATAGAATTAAATAGGCAGGGTCCAAGGGCCATCTTGTCAGTTTCTGCAGGCCTTTGCAGAATAGGCACTGTTGGTCTTCCTTGGCTCTGGCAGGGGGTGGCAAGGGACAGAAGTCTACACCATTTGGATGGATTAACATGGGTGAGACTAGAAATGGGGAATTTAAAGATCCTGATGGGGAATCTGTGGGATTGGATGTCTTCAGTTCCTGGTCTTGGGGCCTCATTTACACAGCACAGTTGTTCACCCCTAGCTATGCTGTTGATGAGGTCAAGGATGGGGGGCGAGTTTGAAGCATGACACATGCCATCGAGATAGATAGGAGTTCTGTGATACAGGACGAGAATGTTCTAGGAGCATAGCCCCCTTCCACATCCTGCCTTTCCTTTAGGCTTCCTCTAAGCTCCTCCCCACTGGGGAATGAGATATGGGGCCAGCGATGCCCACCCTGCCTTCAGGCTTGCGCTTTGATCGGTGGGGCCTGGTGCAGTCTGTCCAAAGACTCTTTGAGGCTAATTCCTGAAGCTATGAGGTCTGTTCCCTAGGTTCACCCACAGTACCTTCTGGGATGTACCACTAGGCAGGGGGAGAAATGTCAGCTACATTCTGTTTCAGGGGCCATGGCCAAGCTTGGGCCACAAGTTCTCATGAGCTACTCCTTGGTGGATGCAGATCTGAGGATGTAGGGGAGGAACACTGGATTGAGGGTGGACAGCTGCCCCAAGGCTACCATGTTTCCACAGGAACTCTGTGGAATCCAAGAATTATGAACCTCAATGGGGTCATCCCAGAGGGTTGTTTCACTAAAGAACATGGAATAGATTTTACTTACATATTTCTCTTGCTGACTTGATTCATCACTTTTAAGTATCCAGACATATGGTGTAAGGGCTTTTCTATTTGTATTCTTTTCCAAGATTTTGGTCTGATCTTTGTAGGCTAATTGCCTTTCTCCAAACTAAGATCTGATTGGTTTTACAAACTGCCATTCCGTGTGTGTGTGTGTGT
>JAQHUG010000271.1:1107772-1123709 GCA_028555095.1 Dicrostonyx torquatus | reverse complement strand
GAGTGCTGGGATTAAAGGCATGAGCCACCACCGCCCGGCCTATTTTTAGATTTTTAAATTCTATTTTGTATGTTTGTGCATCACTAACTGTACAGGTATCCTCAGAAGTCAGAAGAGGGCATAGGATCCCCTGGAAGTAACAGATGACTGTGAGGCAGCATGTGGGTTTGAACCTGGGTCCCCTGCAGGAGCAGCAAGTGCTCTAACCACTGAGCAATCTCTCCAGTCTCTGAGCTCATATTTTAACCAGAGCATTGTAATAACCCCAGTTTGCGGGTTAGAGAGGCGGCTCAGTGGACAAAGTGCTTGCTGTGCAGGCTCAAGTTTGGATCCCCGGACCACACAAAGCTGAACACGCCGGACTGAGTCTGTTGTCTCAGTGTCAGGAGGCCAGAGACAGGAGGATTCCAACCAAAACCACCCAGGTCAGGTTCCACTGAGAGACCCTGACTCAAAACACAAGGTAGACAGTTTGTGAGGACAACACCCACGGCTGACATCTAACTTCCATATGTACACATGCTCAGGCGCACCTACACATACATAAACACTCACACACACACAGACATATACACACTAAAGAGACTGCTACGTGCTTCTGCCGGGTACAGTTCAGGATGAGCAGGAATGAACCTTCGGTGTTCTGAACATGGAGGGACCACAGGTTTGGCTGGTTATCTTTTTTTTTTTTTTTCTAATTTGACTTGTGATTATCCTGGTTCTGATGAGTCAGTTTTAATCAAGACCTTGTTATTCTGTGTAGTATAAGATCTGGGCTATGCCCTGACATGGAGGCAGGAGCGGGGAGTGGCTTCTCACTGCCACAGTGTGCTTGGCGGTTCCAGCTCTAAAGTCTGTGTTTTTTGGTGCCACCCTAACCAGGAGGGGCATTCTCTCTTTTGTGTGTCCTTCAGGGGCACTGAGGGGCCTGGTGGCCCTGGAAGGTGCTGCATGACGCTAGGTATATATCTGGGTCACATGACAGCTCTATGTTTAGCTGTTGGAGAAATCTCCAGCTGGTTTTCACAGTGGCTGTACCCGTTTCTTTCTTACCAGCAGCGGGCAAGGGTCCCTTTTCTCACCTTTCCTTGATGGCTACGGATATCGAATGCTTTCAAAGACTCAGTGGCCATTTATGTTTCTTCTTTTGATAACTGTCAGTTTTTAAAAGCTCATTGGCCTATTTATTGATTGACAGTTTTGCTTTTGGTGCCTGAGGTGGTTTTTTTTTTAAATTTTATTTATTTTATGTTTGTGGGTGTTTTGCCCACATGTATGTCTGTGCAGCACATGCATGCCCAGTGCCCATGGAGGCCAGAAGAGGGTGTCAGACCCCCTGGAACTGGAGTTACAGACAGCTGTGAACCATCATATGGGTGCTGGAAATCAAGCCTGGGTCCCCTGGAAGAGCAGCCAGAGGTCTTGACCACTGAGCCATCTCTCAAGAAGCAGTTTTTTCCACTCTTTCTATTCCAGATAGTAGCCCTCCGTTCACGGTTTAGCTGACGAAGACGGTCCTCCCGTTCTGTTGTCCGCTCTGCTGACAGTTTATTTTGTTGTGTAGGAGACTTTTAATTTAACCCCATTTGTCAATTCTTGGGATTATTTCCTGAGCTGTTTGGGTCCTACTGAGGAAAGTCCTGGATCTATATCCTCAAGCATTTTCTCCTAACACTTCTAGGGTCTCTGGCTTTAAATCGAGGTCTCTGTTCTGCTTGGAAAGGACTTGTGTGCAGAGTGAGGGATTCAGATGTAGTCTCCATCTGTGCAGCTCCACACTCAGGGCCACCAGCACCAGTTACTGAACAAGCCTCCTCCTCCCAGTGAATGTTTGGGACCCCTTTGCCAAAGCTGGGTGTGTCTAGCTGTGCGGGTTTGCTTCTGGGTCCTCTGTTCTGTTCCACCACCCTCGCCCCCATCTGTTTCTGTACTGTCTTCCTCTCTCTAATGTTCAGAGCCTTGACCTGAGTGTAGCAGGACAAGCAGAGGAAAGGACACTGATGCTGTCTCTCTTGTGTGACACTCGCTGTCACCTTTTAGGTCTTTTCTGTGCTCCTGACTCTCTCTTTGTTATGGGTGAGCAGAAATTAATTATCATCACTTTTTTTTTATTGGCCAGGCAAAAATCCTGTCCTTCAGTGCATGGGTAACAGAGGCTTCTGTAGGTCTTCCTGCAAGAAGGACGAGCAGCCCTACTTCTACTGCCGAACTTATCAGACGTGCTGCCTGCAGCCCTACGTGCGGATCAGCCTTGCCGGCGAAAATGACAACACCAACTGGTCTTATGAGAAGCACTGGCCGAAATTACCATGAATGCTGGCGAATGCCATGCACAAGCTTCCAGGGACGCCCTCTCTGCTCCCCACTGCCTTATTAAAGTTCATGCACTTGCCATTGCTTGCCTGTCTTTCCTCCACTGGGGAGAGATTGGGTCTTGCATGGGGAGATGTCTGTCCTGTCCTGGAAGCAACCTTGTGGGAGAGGGGTCTGAGTTCCTGAATGACTTTCAGAAGGAGCCTGAGCAGCCCCCGAAGGCGGGAGAGTGCATTGGAGACCAGGGAGGGAAGGATTTGGGATGAGCCATGGCCATCTATGCCATGTAGGACTCACACACAGGCGGGATGGGCTAGGGGTGTAGTCTCACGGACACAGTCAGTTAAGCCTGGAAGAACTTCTAAGCAAGAGCTGTTGGATTTGGAGTAAGCTGTCTGGTCGTGGCCTCAGGTTGTGAGGCTGAGATGAGTTTGGTGGTTACTATAGAAGGAATTTGAACAATACAGGCCCTTCTCCATGATTGTTAAGGTCTTTTTTTTTTTTTTTTTTTTTTTGGTTTTTCGAGACAGGGTTTCTCTGTGGCTTTGGAGCCTGTCCTGGAACTAGCTTTTGTAGACCAGGCTGGTCTCGAACTCACAGAGATCCGCCTGCCTCTGCCTCCTGAGTGCTGGGATTAAAGGCGTGCGCCACCACTGCCTGGCTGTTAAGGTCTTTTAATTCCTAAAATTCTAGAGGGCTTTTGAAAAACTATATTTCTAAACAACTCATTCTTATTGTGTGTGAACATGATGTGTGTCCATGTAAGAGTGTCCCGTGATGCTCCTGTCGTGGGTGGACAACAACTCTGCATCACTGGTTCTTTCCTTCCACCTTCATGTGGGTCCCAGGGATTGAACAGTGAAAGCCCCTTTACCCATTGAGCCACCTCGCTGGCCATAATACTTACTTTTTATGTCTTACTTTCCGCTGATATCTTGTTGCTCTTTCTTTAATTCTAATTGCTGTCAATAGGAGAGTAGCTACCCAAGGCCGCTTCTTCCTCTACTTCTCTGACTGTGGCCTACACCAATACATTGGTTGTATTGGCATTGGTATAGCTTCTTTTCGGGAGCTGGCTATGATCCAACCTCTATGAGATTGCCTCTTTGGAAGTTCCAGAAGTGTGCCTCTAGGTAGCACTTCCCATTGCTGCCTTCCTAGGAAGACTAAGCTTGCTTGCTCTTTGTGATGCCCCTTTTACCTTTGTTTCCTCCTGAGTTTAGAGCCTCTCTCCACCCCACCCCTGTTATCTAGGGAGCTTCATTTTCTCTTAGCTCATGTTTGCAGTCCTCTGGGGTTACCTCTCTTTTCAGAGGATTAAAACCTCTCTCCTTTCCTAAGAAAAGGCTGGTACTTCTACAGCCATGATGACATGCAAACCCTGGAACGTTTTCAAGTTTCTTTATTGCTCCATGGTAAGTTTCTTGAGTGGACTCACCTCTGAAAGCAGAGTTCCTGCTGGCATTGTGCTTTGCAATGTCATCCCAGTAGGCTCTGAGTTTACCGGCGGAAACACTTGAATGTTTTGCACAGTGGTTTTGTTTTGTTTTGTTTTTTGGTGGCTCATGGGTGTTTCAATGTCTTACATATACAACATAGTCCATCACTCTTGAGACGCGAGTGAGTGACCTCTGAGAAGTCAAGAACTACCGTAAACTCCAGAGATAGAGCTCTCCAGCCACCTCTCCTGGTTTTTTTTCTCCACTCTAGTCTCTCACATCTAAGTATTCTGAATTTTTCCACTGTTCCATTGAATATTTATGAATTCCGAGTTAAAATCAAAGTCCATTGCAGAAGCTGCAGAGGTTGCCTCAGTGGTCCCCTTTGTCCAACCGACAGCGACGGAGGCCTTTCGCTTGCGCTCCCTAGTGTCTGGAATGCAGCAGACTCTGTGGTGTTTACATATGTCCCGAAACATTTCTCCAGCTTTGCAGTTTTTCCTGCAGCTCCCCCATCCGTTCAAGCATTTTTTTCTCACCACCATAGGCTAAATAATCAAAGGAGAGACTGGTCATTTGAAGTTATTGTTGCTTCGTGGCTGTAGATGTGGCATTCCACAAATGACTTTAGGCTGTGGCAGGACTGCAGTGCTAGGCTCCTCCCCGCAACACGGTACTGCTGTGTCTTCTCCCCGCAACACGGTACTGCTGTGTTTCCTGCCAGGTTTAGCTTTCCTCAGAGTGCAATATCACTCAACAATGAAAGGAAACTTGCTGATTACAAGGCAATGGGGACAGCCATTACAAAGCTCCCCAGACCCGTGTCAAGCTGGGGTTGCTGAGATGACGTCACAGCCCTTGCTGCTAAGCCTGGTGGCCCTGAGTTTGACCCTCAGACCCTCTCCATGGAGGAAGAGGACTGACTGGTTCCCACAGTTTGTTTTTTTTTTCTCTGACCTCCATGAATACACCGTGGCACACACACATGTGCTCTTCTCCTCCCCCCAGTAAAAATAAGTAAATAAATACACATGAACCATTATATTAAAAATTTCACCTCGTGACTGTGACTGAGTTGTTTTCACTAGCTTAATTTCTCCAAACCTGGAACTGACAAACGGAGCATTCACTGGAAGCTTGGACTGGCACAAGGATTTGACTGGCGAGAATTAGACTAGTCAGGAGGCCTTGCTCCCTGGGACCCTCAGGCTTGGGCTCTAGAAATCCGAGATGCGCTCGAGCAGCTACGTGGCTTATTTTATGAGACTTGTGTCGTCTTTGTTCTAAAATGAGAAAGGTGTAGATCTACTTTCTTAATACACATTTAAATTTTTTTAAATGAAACCGAGCCAAGTTCATTGAAAATAAATTAATATAGCACCATCAAGTAGGATTCAACCCCAGATGCAAAGAATGTTAATGTTAGGAAATCTACTAAAGAAACAACTTTTGTAGAAAGGAGGTAGTCATTTAATGATCTAGATATAGAAAAACAAGATAGATTTTTCTTAATTTTTTTTTTTGAGACAGGACCTCACTATGCAGTTCTGACTGGCCTAGAACTTGCTAAGTAGACCAGACTGGCCTCAAACTCACAGAGATTCCATTTGCCTCTGCTTCCCAAATGCTGGAATTAAAGGCATGAACCACAACCAGCTGGATTTTCTTCAGTTTGGTGATGTTTGTACATAAAATCCCACAGCTAGTATTATCTGATGGAGAACCTTCCATTTCTATTGAGAAGAGGAAAACGAAACATGCTCTGTTACCACGATTGTCCAAATAATAGCAGTGGACTGTGCCACTATTTAGAGGAAAGGAAAAAAGTGTATAAGAATTAGAAATAGAGATAAAATTATTACACACTAGAGCAGCCACGGCTCTAATATCTTAAAAACAAATAAGCAATTGTAATTAGTGACAGTTAAATCAGACAAATTTGATTTGCAAGAATTAACAGTGTTTCTGTGCATGAACAGAAGCAGGTGCTCTTCATAGCTTTATCTTTTATTACTTGTTTATTTATTTTGGTGGTAGTGGTGGTCACAATTTCAATATGTAGTTTTGGCTGGCTTGGAACTCACTGTGTAGACCAGACTGGCCTAGAATTCACAAAGACACCCCCCTCCCCGCCTCTGTCTCCTGAGTTCTGGGATTAAAAGTGTATACACCAAGCCCTGGCTCTGAGGCATTTTCTTTTAAATTAAGATTGCACATGACTTCTCCAGGGTTTATGTTAAAACCTTAACCATGAAGATGTGCTCTCTCTCCCATGGAATGACATAATTGTTACAAGGACTCATTACTTCCCAATGTAATCCATACGTTTAGTGTAATTCTGTTCAAATTCTAGTGGGAGTTTAGGGAGGCTCAAATATTTCACCTCAAATTTATAATTAAAAATAATGACCACTGGCAACCAAGATTATATTTTTTTCTTTAAAGTGAAACAAAACTTTGCCCCTCTTGACCCTGACTCACTATAAAGGCATGGTATTTGACACATACACCATTGCCAAAAGAGTAAATAGCCCAAGTAGATGGAATAGCACACTCGGATGCACACAGTAAGGAGTCCCTGGAGGAAGGGAGACAGTGCAAACTAGTTCACATGCTGTGGAGAGCTGGGAGAGCTAGCCCCGTCTTCAGGGAAAATAAAATGGATTGCTCACCACAGCTGGTAGCTAAAGGTCGAAGTGTGGAAAGAGTTAAAACGTTAGAGAATAATGACAGAGGATCCTTTAGGGTGTGAGAATCAGGAGGTGCCTTTTACAAAATCCCAGGCATTGCGCGTGAGACACTGTGTGGCTGAACTCCTAAGACCAGAGTGGGCAAAGTCCATGTACTGAGAGGCGACAGATTGCAGACGATACATCCAGTGGCTAGGGCCACCTAGGACATTTCATCACAAACACGTAAAGAACACCTGCCTGCATGCTGCACCAGGCACGCGTGTTAAGCAGCCGGCTACTAGAGGGAGGAAAAGCTGCTTTTGTTGACTTTGCGCATCTATTGAAACACTGAACAGTTGTTTGCTGAGTGCCTACTGTGTGCCAGGCACACTGCTCAGGATGCAAGAGGTGGCAAAACAGATCAGACATGCCCTTCTCGTGGGTAGTTCAGGTTTTCTATGAACCTTAAATATGATAATAGGAGAAGAATGTTAAAAAGACTTCATGTTTAATAATTAGCTGTAGATACGCATTGTGGAAAGAAGGCGAGCAGATTGTGGGGTAGGCTATAAGTGATTAGCAGGGATGTGGGGAGACTCTCTTGAGAGGATGTGAGAGAGGGAGTGTGATTAGGGGAAGAGCACGTCAGGCAGGGGAACAGCAAGTACAAAGACCCAGAGGCAGGCTGACCTTGAAGTTTTCCAAGAATCAGCAAGGAAGCTGTGGTGATTGTGAAATCAGTTAGGTGGGGAAGTAACAAGGCTGACGTCACAAGGGGACTGAAGGTCTTGAGAGGAAGCCCAGGGGTTGATCCCTGGGGAATACACACAGGTTGAAATAACAGCGTGAGACCGGTAGAAATAACACCAAGTTGCCTTCAATGGTCTGGCTGGAGGCACCCCAAAGTGTGTCATACAAAGTTCCTTCTCTTACTGCGTGCCCCGAGTTTCTGGAACCATGGACTGCTTTCCCAGGTTCTTCCATGCCCCTTTCCTCGTCTTCTTATCCCCATCAGAATGCAGGGCAGACACAGCTGGATCTCCTAAAGATCCCAAAGAATTCTCCCTGATTCTACCCTCTGCTGCAGCTGAAAGTCACTCAAGGCTCCGAAAGCCAGCGACTCCTACTGGTGGGGTCCTGACAGGTACAGAAGTGAGGAATTCCTGAAGTGAAAGAAAAAGTCAGCTGACCTTTAGCATGACCGTTTCTCTTTTAGGAACCTATCTTAGGTAAACCCTTACCCACACAGGGAAGTATGTCATACACTCCTTCTCATGGATGGCTAAAGAGGTTCTAAATGACTTCATAGAAAATAGTTTTTTGATTTCAGGTTTTGTTTGCTTGTTGTTTTGCTTCTTTGTTAGTTTGGTTGGTTGGGTTTTAGCTCTAGGTCTCACTCTGTAGCTTTGGTTGTCCTGGAACTCACTATGATGCAGACCAAGCTGGCCTGGAACTCACAAGAGATCCACCCGCCTGTGACTCTGCCTCCCAAATGCTGGGAGTAAAGGCAAGCACTGCTATGCCCAGCCATGGTTTTTATTACAATAGAATTTTTTAAATTTGTAAAGAATGAGGCAGAACTCTAGGTGGCCACAAAATATGAAATGAAACAAGAAATGTTGCTTAATCATGGAGATAGCATATTTAGTTTTTTTGAAACGAACATGTGGGTCACTTTAACAAGTTTACCATGTTCTGAAATCTGCCTTGGGAGATGTGTGCAGGAGCAGAGGGTGTGGGTTTTCCAGAGCGATAGCGTCAGGGTTCCAGCCGTGCCTTTGGGTAGCCTTTTAAAAACAGTGCTTATCACGCTCTAGACTTTCAGGGTACAAGGGAGAAGAAAGCCAGCTCTGCCATCCATGTCACAGCTCTGCAGACCTTTTGAAGAACATGAAAAGACAAAGGGTCTCCTGGAGAAGCAATAGCAAGACTTTTAGAAGACCAAGATGCCATAAGACTGTGGATTTGGGGAGGTGTTTTCTAGAGTCCACAGGCCAGGAAGAGAACGGAGGAGGATGAAAGTCTAACCTTGTTCTTTAGGTGGACACATGGCGCGTGGAGAAACTCTGGCTGTGGAGGCTGCCCTGAGGATTGCCTGACCAACTCCATCCCACCCTTGCCAGACACCATTTCAGTGAGGAATGGTGCTGGCTGTGTTAGGAAGAGCAGCCACACACTGGCCCCTAAAGGCCAGGGCCCATTAGATCTTCACTTTGGTCACTTCCCTGGCTTCTGTTACCTGGGATCACTTGGGGTAAAGAGCAAGGAAATGAAGAGCCAACAACAGAAGTCTCATGGTTCTTGGGAAGTAGTAGATGGGAGATCCAGGCATCCAGAACACTGGGTACAGTGTGAATCTGATCAAGATTTTTATTGGGTTTTCTGGAGTGGGGGTAGAGGGATGAGCACTGAGCCAGAGAGAGATGTAAAAGCCTATCCAAGCAAAACATCAGCTCCTTGGCTGGTGTGTGGACTGAGCATCTGTAACAGGCCCCAAGAGCGTGTGCAAAGACTGTAAGTCATAGGCCTTGAGCTGTTCAGGAGTCCAGAGAGGGAGATCTCACACTAGGACTCTATCCTCAGCATCGCCAGCTCTCTTGGTGGCCTACCCCTGGCCCACAGTCGCCCTCACTCTAGTCTAAGTCTGCTCTCAAGAGCTCTCTCCTCCAGCCAGGTGGGTGGCACACATCTTTAGCTCTCTCCTCCAGCCAGGTGGGTGGCACACATCTTTAGTTCCAGCACTTAAGAGGCAAACAGGCAGATCTCTGAGTTAGGGGCCAGCCCGGTCCACAGAGAAAGTCCTAGAACAGCTAAAGCTACACAGAGAAACCTGTCTCAAACCCCTCTTCACGCCCCCACCCACACACACAAAGGACCTCTCCTTCTCAGTGTCTGGACAAAGCCCCTGACGCACAAAGCACATGCTCAGTGGAGGCTCATGGAAACCAAAGATAATGACCACGTGTTCATATAGAAACTGAAGAGTTCACCTCCCTACATTCCATCGGGGGAAGGCACTTGATTTAGAGTGGGCTCGCAATAACAGGTAAGGAATTCAATGTATAGTGTGACTCCAACAGGTGGCCATACAAAGTTACCCGCCATTGCCAAGAACGCTCCCTGTCAAAGGCACTCACAGTAACTTTGGGTGTTATTGCTGACATGGGCACCCTGGGGGCACTGGAGGTCTGGGCATTATCTGCAAAGGCCCCAACGTCTAGATATACCTTTGAGATACAGAAGACTGGTCTAGCCTTCAAGGTAGCCTAGTCCCATAGCCCTACAGCCACTTCCACTGTGGCTCTGTGTTTACCACGGGGCTGTGGAGGTGGAGGCTGGGCTCGTGTTGCTCTTGGTTTTGAAGACGGTGTTGAACTTCCTGCCAATGGAAGAGTGGTAAGTGGGTAGTTCATTGACATTATAATTAATTCAATTGTGACCTTGGTGGCTCGAGATTGAATTACAGAAGCAAACACCTCAAGTACAAACCGAATCTGGCCACCTCAATGGTGGTGGTAGAAAAAATGACCACAGAGATTATGGAGTAAGATGGTTTTTTAATTCAATGTAGCCCCCAGAAAACCCTGACACACTCAGGCCTTGGATCTCCCAGAAAGAGTAGTCAGAGAATCATGAAGACCACACTTGTAAAAAATCAGACTCAGATTTAATAAAAAGATTTTTGTTTTAATTTTTATTTACTACCTGTATTTGTGGGTGTTTGGGTTTGTACACAAGGGTGCAGTGCCAGAAGAAGCCAGAAGAGGGCGTCAGATCTGGAGCTGGAATTACTGACACAGTCTGTTTGAAGAGCTGTAAGTGCTCCTAACCACTGAGCCGTCTCTCCAACCCCCAGGCTTCAGATCTAATTGTGCAGCTTGGTGGGACCTTGGGGCTAGCTCACTCCACAAAGTGTGAGACTCCTAATTCTGTGGTTTGTAGAACTTTAGTGTAAGCATTAACACCCCAACTCAGTTTTATCACGGGAAAACCAGAGCTTTGATGAAGGACGAGGCCCTGGCATGCAACAGATGGGCAGAGCCACATGAAATGGAGAATTTGGAAACCAGTTTGTCTGGGAGCTTTCCACAAGGCAGCTGGACCTAAAGTCAGCCTTGTAAATTTGATGGCTATTCTTTTAGACCCTTTTCATTCACGCTGGGGTCAGAGCTCAGCGTGCTTACTGGTGTGGGAGACAAAGTCTATCAACTTCTGTGTGAGAAGAGCTGAGACTGCTGAATTCTTTAAGGATAACTTGCAGAATATGTAGGGGGCCAAATTCTACAATCTGCTGTCTATTTCTTTTTTATATAGCTTAAAATATTTATTAATTTACTTTATTATTATTATTATTATTATTAGCATGTGTATGCATGTGTGTGTACGAAGCAGAGACAGAGACAGAGAGGTGAGTGTGTGGGCACATGTGTCTCGGTGCACGTATGACGGTCCGAGTCCACTTTGTGGAGTCAATTCTCTCTTTCCATCTTTATTTGGGATCCAGGGATCAAACTCAGATTCTTAGCGTGGCTAGCAAGCACCTTTACCCATTGAGCCATCCCACCAGTATGAGTCTATTGGTTACCACCCCACCCCCAATTAAACAGCAACCACCACATGGGCTTTGGAATCAAGACCCACAAGAGTGAAACCCGGGAATAAATTGAGGCTTTGTCCTTCGTTCTGGTTCACGTTTCACTGGATCCGTTCAGGCACCTGGTGTGGTGTTTGGGTGGACATGTCCCTCCTGAAGTCACTGTTTTCTGTTCTGCCACACCTCAGTAGCTGCTTAGAGAATTCGTCAGCAGGGGTGATGGTGTTTCCACAGAGACAGTCTGAGCACCGGATGGGATCGAGCTTGACAATTGTCGAGTGGTTTCATCTCTGAAAATCCCCCAGCCACTGCACAGCTATGGCGAGGACTACATGCCAGCCCACGGGCACCATCCCCCCCCACCTCTTTTTATGTGCACAGATCCAGCCCTCTCTATTCCTCTTCTGCTCATCTTACTAAAATGTGGCCTGAATGATCAGCCTGTCACTATATGGCTACGGTCACTTTCAAATCCTCCATGGTTGTGTTTTTCCAGCATCCTCTTTTACAGTTTGAGGGTGGTGCGGTGGCTGATTTCACAGCGTTGTTCACTCCCTCCTCAAGCCCTGCCTGTCTCCCTCGAGTCTACAGCTGCTCTCCTGACTTTTTGCTAGCTTTGGGATGTCCCTTTTCAGGCATCTTAAGATGTCCTTAATATCCAGCTACATCCTCTTTTCCCACCCTAACTGCTCACCTTGTGTTATTGCCAGTCCAGTTCGGGAGGGGAGAACAAGTTTGCGTTTAGCGGTTTTCTAAAAGCCAGCCTCTTAGTGGAGTGCACAGACTCTGAATCCCTGGATAAGTACTTAGAAGTTGGGCTGTTGGATCACTCTGTAATTTGATTTTTAGCCTTAGTTTTGCTTTTTGCTCCTCCCCCAACATCTATCTGGCTGTTTTCTGTAATGGTCATCCTAATTTAGATTCCCAGCTGCAGTGGGAACCCCCAGGTTCTTTCGAGTTTATATTTGTCTTATTTCTGACATCAGCCTTTTCAACAGGTGCCAGTGACAGCTCAGAGTGTTTTAACTCTCATTTCTCTGCTAATTTGGGCATTTATTCTATGCCTATTGACCAGTGTGTGTGTTCTTTAGAGGGATGTCTGTTGAGACCCCCTTTCCAGTTTAAAACCCACATTCATTGTTTCCTTTCTATACAGAGTTCGGCCTTTTATAGTCTGAGAATGGATCCCTTCCTATTTGGCACATAAATGCAAACACCTTCTCCCAGTCTGGAGCTTGTCACCTCAGGCTTCCGAGTTTTGCCTTGACTGTACAGAGGCGCTTAGTTTGATGTAATCCCCTCTTTCTGTTTCTGCTTCTGTTTCCTGATATTTTGAGTAAAGTTTAAAGCATCATGGCTTAGACTCAGGGCTGCGTTTCTTTCTACCATGCTTTCTTGCAGTCATTTTGTAATTTCAGGTTGATGCTTAGGCTGTGTGGAGTTGGCCTTTGTGAGGATGGTGAGGCAATCGGATTTCATTCTTAGGCGTCTATCTCTATCACCTGTGTCTCATGTCTATGTCGTATCTATCTCCAGCTTTCTGCATCATTTATTAAAGAAGCTGAAGGACATTTTATATTATCTTCCAGCATGTTTTCTGTCTGTCTCTGTCTCTCTCTCTCACAAACACACACACACACACACACACAATTGCACACACATACGACTGAATAAAAAGTCTCACACAGGCCAAGAGTTCTGTCATGGAGACATTCCCCAGCTCATTTTTCTTAAGCCAAGTAGCAGAAGGTCTCTCCAGGCCCGTTTCACTCGTGCAGGACATCTGACAGAAGTTTAGGATGAAAGACAATCTAGTGATACATGGGATGGACTAATTATAGGTATTTTCCATGTTATGTAAAGAACTCTTTGTGTCCTGGTAGCTGTGGGTAACAACAATCGAGGAGTTCCTCGCATCAAACTAGAAAACAAGGGGAACACAAGAGTGTCCTTAGTGGCCTCTCCATCACTCCTTGGAAGGCAGACCCTCAGATGAGGAACATGGAGCCATAGATATGGGGCACAAACAAGGAGGCCCAGAAGAAATGGCTTGTCTTGGGTGAAACAATTTGGTATTTATGTTTGAGGAAGAATGCCGGAAGTTTTCTGCTTCCATCTAACTCTTGGAATGTTCAGCACCGGTTCGTTCCGTGCGTTGGCACCTCAAGGTCTGCCACCAGCCCCGTGAGAGCGGAGAAGAAAGACAGCAGAGAGGAGGTCACATATTTAATGGGCCCATGGGAGAGACTTGAGCTGGCAACCCCTGCTCTGCCGAGGACCAAATTCTTTTCAGCTTAACCCTATTTCACTATTGTCCATAAAGGCCACGACTGGCACGGTTTTGGGATAGTCCTTGAAATTCTGCCTGACCGTTTTTGCGGGGGCTTGTGGCAAAGAGTCCACCTTGCTTGCAGTGCAGCAGTAGTCCCCGTTGATGCATGGCTTCTTCACCTGCTCCCCAGATCTGCAGTACTTCCTGCAGTGTCCTCTTATCACCCAGCAAGCTTTGCGGCATCTACAGACTGACAAGAGCAGAGACAGGCTGTTAGCTGAAGCTACGGGGCTCCTCCAGAAGATCCACTGGGTCACTGCCTCAGCTATCGCCACAACAGCCCCGGACTCATTAAAGAAAATCATACACGCAGAGCAAAGAAAGGTTGGGTTTCACCATAGTCTCCAAGATCTTACCACCAATGCCAAAGGAGCTCACTAGCTAGTGGGAACTGGGGTTACTCAGTAAGAAGCTGTGGGATCCTGTAAATTATGTGCACAATAGGCTACCTCACTCTGTGCCCGCTGAGTTACTGTTCCACAGATACAGAATTCTAACTTCAACATGCTCTATGATTTATTTTTTTAAATTCAAGACAGAATTTTTTTGTGTAGCCTTGGCCCTAGAACTAGCTTTGTAGACCAGCCTGGCCTCTGCCTCCTGAGTGCTGGGATTAAAGATTTGTGCTATCATCATCTGGCTAGGCTCTACAGTTGTTGTCAGAAGCATATTACTAACCTTTGCTTCAGGAAGAAGGGATCTTTGGAGGTGATGAGTGGGTTTACGGTGTTGTGGAGGTTTGAAAGAAAATGTCCCCATAGGCTCGTAAGTTTGAATGCTTGGTTTCCAGTTGGTAAAACTGTCTGGGAAGGATTAGGAGGTGTGGTCTTGTTGGAGGAAGTGTGTTATTGGGGTTTAAAAAGACCACACCAGTCCTAGTTAGCCATCTCCCTTCATAGCTGTCATCTCGACATGACACCTCTCAGCTTTAGCTCCAGTCCTATGCCTGCCTGCCTGGTGCCATGCTCTCCCCGTGATGGTCATGGACCAACCCTCCGAAACTGTAAGCCCCCAATAAGCTCCTTTGTCTATAAGTTGCCTAGGTCATGGCATCTCTTCCAGCAATAGGTAAGTAATCAAGTCATATATAGACTGCAGTTATAATCTTATACTCACCTCCGAATCCACCTGCTAGCACATATTAGTACATATTGCTTCATTGTATCAATCAAAAGTGACTTTAAAAATGAGATGGCAATATCATCAAATCAGCATGGGGTACCCCAGAAATACAGCTGTAGAAAATCATGCATCGATCCCTACTTTAAGGCTTGCTAAATCATAGATTGCTGGGAGCACCCCTAGAGAGCTTTGGATTCAGCCAATCAGAAATGGACTTGCAAATTAGGACTTCTGATGATTCCACAGATGATGGGGGCTGGGGGAATCTACGTGCTGTAAATGAAAAAGATGCTTTGGCATCTGTGGAAGGCTGTCTTCCCAGCAGTAAATTCTCAATAGATGGCACCCTTTTTAAAGAGCCCAAAGTTGAAACATCACCACAGATAAAAACAGGTCTGTGAAAGGCTCGTTGGTAACCTCACAGGAAACACCTGGGTGGTTCCAAGTTCCCCCAGATCTCATGGAAGTTGTTATCAGCATCCCATCTGTCAAAAATCTGTCCGCTGCTGCCCTGGAGAGATGACTGAGCAGTTAAAAGCACTAGTGCCCAGCACCCACGTGGTGATTCATGACTGACTATAACTCTAGTTCCAGAGGATCTGATGCCCTCTTCTGGCCTTCCATACATACACTTAGGCAAAACAACCATCTATATAAAATAAAATAAATAAGTCAAAAATTTCTTTTTCAAATCTGGCTGTTGATTGGTAAGTGAACCTAAATGGACTTTTTAATAAAACATATTTTAAGTAAGAAAAACGAAATAAATGAATCAGAAAACACAACGTCATTGTCCATTTGCAGCACCCGAATGTTGTATCCTCAGCCACAAAGTTTTCCCAGAGTAACAGAGGTTTTTCACTGATGTCTGTCCATTGTACAAAGTGCTGGCTTTGCACTGGAGACGTCTTTCACAGTGATCATCATAGACTCTGAGTTTAGCAGCCTCGTTTCTGCTCCTCAGTTCCCTCCCTCCTTTCACTCTCCCCAGAGTCTCCTCCCTTCTCCTGGTCTCCCTCAGCTTTCATAGCATCTAACAAATAGAAGCAGTTTATGCAATTATAAAAAGTTCTAAGACCCAGAAATGAGACAAAATATGTGGTATTGGTCTATTTTGTGTATGACTTACTTTGCTTCATAAGATTCCAGTCATTTTCTGGAAAACTATGTAATTTGATCCTTGTAATGGCTGTAGACTAAACTCCATGGGTATATCTGCTGCACTTTACCTTCTGACAGAAATCCAAGCTGATCCTGCAACCTGGCTGTTCTGAGTGACTGCATTAAAACATCCCAGTGCAGATATCTCTAGCATGCTGCTTTAGAGTCCTTCAGGTATGTATCCAGAAGTGGTGCAGCTGGGCCATGTGCTAGGTCAGTTTTTAGTGTTTTGAGGACCCCTCATATTGATTTCCATACTGGCAGCATGAAATCATCTTCCCACCAGCAGTGTACATGGTCCCCT
>JAQHUG010000271.1:1087307-1105938 GCA_028555095.1 Dicrostonyx torquatus | reverse complement strand
AAAAAAGCAAAAAGAAATAAAATTTGTATCGAGCTTTGAAAGCTGATTAAACATATAATAGTTTATTACTCTTTGGAATGCAGCAGGCTGGATCACCAGAATACCAATGAAAGCCAAAATTTGACTTTGAATGGAAGCATAACAGACTTCCAGAATTGTGCATGAATGATGAATACCTTCTCAGATCGCCTAAAATCCTAAGAAGGGAATGACTTCTTTGAGATATGTAGGGCTCAAAGGAGACTCTGAAAAAGTATTCATAAAAACTTAAATCATAAAGTTACTCTTGACCTAGCCAGTTGACCTCTAGAGAATTATTTAGAAAATTTCATCCAAGTTTGCAAAACTCATTGTTAGTTTTTGCTTGCTTTATGAAAGATCTGGAAATACTTAATTTTACCCCCAATAAAGAATAGATGTATACACTTTCAGTTATCCGTATGATGGAATAACATATGACTTCTAGAAGCATCAAGGCAGATATGCATGTGCCAACCAAAATGTTGAGTATGTATTGCCAAGGTAAATATTTTTAAAGCAATGGGCTTACATTTTTACCAAAAGGAACTCCATTCCCACACATATTTATATGGATTTATGTACACACCGAGAATGGGTTTTCATATATGAGAAGGGTGTCATCTTTTTTGTAAAAACCATCCGAGCCTGTACAAACAGTAATTCCCAAACTTTGACCATTTCCTTATGAAAATGTATTGTAAATCATTAACCAAACATCAGACTTCCGTGGATGAAAAGATACAGTGTGGTCTACATTCTCTTCCACGTGACGGCTCTGGATGCTTTCATCCCAGAACAAAACGGGGGCTTCATGGGAAGCAATAATAGAACCGGCATCTAAGGAAGGCTTCAGGGCTCACCGTCAGTGGAGACTGGGAAAATTGCTGAAGTAAGACAGCCCTCCGGCTGGATCATTGGAACATTGATTGAAGCAAAGCAGCAGGGGAAAAATATAAAAGGGATTTCTTAAAAGACACTCTGCCCAATCCCACAGCTCCAGAGATGCTGGCCAGACACACTCCCAAGCATTCTTCTCAGCTCAAGTAGTCCAGCAGATTTCAGCCACACCAGAGAACCATGCCCACAATGGATGGAAGGATAGCAAACATCCCACCAGCAACTCCACCGACCTAACTCTCTCATCCTTTTCCTTGATTCTGTTTACCTGGAAACAGCTGGAACAGGATAAAAAATACCATAAGAGTCAGGAGCAAGTATTTCATGATATTTGAGAAGGATGTGACACATCCAAGAGTCCAGAACATTCTGTGATGGGGCTCTGGACTCAGGTTTTATTTACTTCCATGGGGTGGAGTCCAGAAGGTGAGCCATGAGTGATGAATGATGCAGAGAGAAGTATTAAGAGCATTGGTTCTTGGCAAGCAGCAGTAAGTGATTGATCACTGTTCAACACAGTTTTCTTTTTTCTTTCTTTCTTTNTTTTTTGAGACAGGGTTTCTCTGTGGCTTTGGAGCCTGCGCTGGAACTAGCTCTTGTAGACCAGGCTGGTCTCGAACTCACAATGATCCGCCTGCCTCTGCCTCCCGAGTGCTGGGATTAAAGGTGTGCGCCACCATGGCCCAGCTCAACACAGTTTTCTAAGTACTTGAAGGGAAGGCAGAGAAGGGAAGAGACGTTCAAAAACATCATGGACATGTACACAGAGAGGCCATCCATGCACACTAGAAAGTCTTCCTTGCATGTGTGGGAGTGTCATTGTATATCAACATGTGTGACATTGCATGGAGGCCAGCTGAAGATTCCTTGTGAGCAGAAATTGTCCTATTGCTATGTTTCTAAGGCTAGAGATGTCACTATAGGTACCTTATGAAAGAATATTTCAATGACATGAATGAATGTATTTTTACATAGTGTTGGGCAATAGAAGCCCAGAGTGCACTCTTCCTGTAACCGTAGCTCAATCTCCTGTGGCCAGCCTTTCTCCAGTCCCCCCTGCCCCTGCTCTTCATAACTTCTGGAGACTAGCATGCTCTCCATGCCATGAGGTCAGCTTCTTATATTCCTCATGCCATTTCCCATCACAGTTGGCTGGAGACCAATTTCTCCACATAGTCTGGGGGGTTTGAATACTTGGTGCTAGTTGGTGGAGCTGTTTGGGTGGGCCTAGAAGGTGTGGCAATCACTGGGAAAAGGCAGTGAGGTTTAAAGTCACACGATGCCATTCCCAGTTCACTCTCTGCCCTATGTTTTGGACCAAGGTGTGAACTCTCAGCTTCCAGCTCCAGTGACCATGTTTGTCTGATGCTCCACTTCCCTGCCATATTAGTGATGGAGTCAAATGCCCCTTGGAACCACAAGTCCCAAACAAAGCCTTCGTTCCCTAAACTGCCTTGGTTATGGACTCTTACCACAACAACAGGAAAGTGACTAAAGCCACACCTTCTACCTCTTTGGTTTAAATGAGTGGACGATCCTGAGGTTGTAACTTATTGGATGGAGACTTTAAAAAAGGAAGGGTGGGGAGAGATGGCTCAGCGGTACTGACTGCTTTTTCAGAAGACCAGGGTGTAATTCCTAGCACCCTTGTGGCAATTCACACCTATCTATAACTCCAAGATCTAACAGCCTCACACAGACATGCACGCAGGCAAAACACTGATACACATAAAATAAAAATAAAGTATTAAGAAAGAATTTGTGTCATATCTGTGCCTCCTTCTTCAGTATACCTGGGATTTGGTGAACCCTTTCCACCTAAACATTGACACTTCTCTTCAGTTGTGGAAATCAGTTTCGCTGGCCATAGTGAGCCTTCTTTGCCACTTAACTTATCCATCAACAGCTCGGTTATTGTTAGTACCCCTTGTCCTTCCACTCACTGGGAGTTTAAATTGACTGTTCTGTCTTGAGTTCTAGAAGATCTTTCGTCTACTCGACCTGTACTTTCTGGAAAGTCACTGTCGCGCCAACATCTAAACTTTCATCTGGCTATTCTATTAGTCTTGCTTCATCGAGGATACAGTAGGAGTGGATGGTTTTGTCGACACTCCCTGACCCTTTGGGGAGCTGATAACCACAGGACAATAGCTTCTGAAACTAAACAGGCAGGTTCAGGCACTGTGATGGGTGAGTTGATCCTGGAATTTACATCCTGAGCTGGAAAGCAGAGATGGGTGGTCACAGGCTTTCATCCTAGAGAGCCAGAGAGCCAGAGCTACGGCCTCCTCATCTTTGGTCTCATTCTTCATCTCATATGATAATCATTTTGATACAAATCAGGGTGAATTGGGAGCATCTAAAACAGATGACCGTCACTACTTCCCCTGGGCTAAGGGCTAGGATTTAGACCCACACCATCTGCCATCAGAGGTTTAGGAAATTGACACACTTTCTGTGACACACACTTTTTAGAAGAGAATGCCAGTCCTTTCCAGGGCTTCATGTCTCCCCAGCAGCCCTAGATCTTTGTTTCATGAATCAGACCTCCTCTTTTTTACTTTCGGCTTCTCTCTATGGTTTCTCTCCCTTTCTTGGAGAGGTTTCCTTCTCTGCTCTTCATCTCAGGAGCCCAGAGTTCTTGTGCCCTTCAGCACTCTGTGACAGGTTTCAATAATTTCCTTGGTGAGTGTTAGCTTCCTCTTCAGTTAATCAAATAAGGGTCTTACTGTGTTGTTTGCACAAGTGGCCCGAGATACAGCTCTTTCTCTAGCAGATCATGGCGGCGAGTTCACAAGAACAGTTGTGCAGAACCCAGAAGTGGACCTCCATCTTGTGTGGAGATGCTAGAGATTGCTCCTCTTTGCCGAATTCCTCTCTCAGGGGAGTGAATAGCCAGGTAGCGCCTTCACCTGTGCGATGCCTTACGAAGCCGAGGCTTCTGACACCTGGGGCACAACAAGCATATTGAGCATCTACTGCTGTTTTGTTGAATTTAATTAACCATTTAGCTTATTTCTTTATCATATGTGCACATGTGTGTGTATGTGTGTTGTGGCCAGAGGCCAACTCCAGGTGTCACTTCTCAGGATTGCTATCCACCTTGCTTTTTGAGGCAGTGTCTCTCACTGGTCTGGGGATCATCAGTTTGGCTATCTTAGCTGGCCAGTGTACCCCAGGGCCTCTCCAGAACTGGAATTAGAAATGTATGTCATGACATCTGGCTTTTTTCTAATGTGTGTTCTGGGGACCAAACTCAAGTCCCTTCGCTTGCACCACAATCTCCTTCCCAACTGAGCTATCTTCCTGTCCTCTCTACTGTAGTCTTATAACCAAAACCCGTATCTTAGTGACCAAAAGTGGCAGTAGACACTCACATCTCTCCCAGTATCTGCGGCTCAGGGTGAGGTATGTTTGGGACGGTTGTTTCTGGTTGTGACCTCTCATGAGGTTGCAGTTAAGAAATCAGCAGAGGCAATAGTGACCTTAAACCTCTGGGGGAATGGGAAATTGCTCTTTTATGTGGACGATAAATTTGTGTTGGCTGCTGGTGGACGGCCTCTCCTCTCTACCTGAGAATCAGGTAACAGATTTCCAGGGAGTGAAGAGCTTTAGAGACTTTGGGATGGGAAGAGATTTTAGTGGGTTGCAGGGATGGGAGCATGGCTAGCTACAGGAGATGGATAATCTTGTCAGCATGAATGGATCTAAAAATCACTTAGCAGATTTGTAAGGCTTGCCTCTGTAAGGACATTTCCAGAGAGGATTAACTGAGCAGGAAGACCTAACCTAACTGTCCCATGGGTTGGAGAACTGGCTGTAGGAGACTATAGAAGAATCCAGTAATGTACCAGCGTCCCCCCTTCCTCTCAGCTTCCTGTCCGACAGATCAGAGCCTTTCTACCCCACCCCCCAATACCATGAGGATCTTCCCAAGTACTTAGGGCCAAGAAACCATGGACCGAGCCCTCTGAAGTTGTGAGTCAGATTAAATTCTTCTTCCTTTAAGGGTTCATGCCAGGTATTTTGGTCAGAGTTTTGAAAAGCTAAGTGATACTTTATCCGTATCTATGTCCTTCTTTACTGAATGGACTTCCATCGGCTCCATCAGACAAATGCAAATTAAGCCTGCTTTGAGAGTCCATCTGGCCCTAGTTAGAATGGCCATAATCAGGAAATCGAATGATAGCCAGGCATGGTGGTGCATTGTGAGTTCAAGGCCACCCAGAGCTACATGAGAATTACTCTGTCATAAGAAAAGTTAAATCATAACATACACAGGAAACATAAAATGTAACAGGAAACCAGGAGGTACTGGAAATGATGATGTTAAGTGAAACAAGCCAGGCTCACATATACACCATTTGAGGAACCCAGCCCCTGCTCCAGTGTGTGTGCGTGTGTGTGTGTGTGTGTGTGTGTGTGTGTAAAGAGAGAGAAAACTAGAAAAGGAATCATGGGAGTGGGTTGGGAGTGAGAAGCAGTGAAATACTTGTGACAGCAAAGTAGAAGAGGATTCTACGGGGAGAAAGGGAGCCAGCTAGAGGGGCAGGTGACACATGGGAGGGCAGTGGGGGGGGACAATCAATTTAGAACAAAGTAGATAAACAGAATGGACCCAATCAGTTTGCATGCCAACTTCAAACATTAATAAACGAGGGCACAGAGATGGCTCCATGGTTAAGAGCACTGACTGTTCTTGCAGAGGACCTGGGTTGGAGTCCCAGCAGCCGCATGAACTGGCAGGGGAGATTATAGGGCGTTTAGAAGGTGCATGCATGTAATGAGTGGTACACATCTACACGTGTGCACATGTGTTTGGAGGCCAGAGTTCATGGTGGGATCTTTATCTGTTGCCCTCCACCTTACTTTTTGTGGCAGGGTCTCCCACTGATCCTGGAGCACACTGATTTGGCTAGACTGGCTGGCCAGTGAGCTTCAGGGAATCCTCCTGTGTCAGTCTCTCTAGCACCAGGATTGGAAGTGTGCACTGCCACACCAGGCTTCTTATGTGGGTGATACGGATCTGAACTTGGGTCCCAGGCTTGTGTTGGAAGTATTTGCCAGTGGAGCCATGCCCCAGCCTCCCACTGGCTGTTTTAACCCTTCAGCTTCCTCATACAGTTGCTTCTTGTCTAGGGCCAAGTATTTTAACTAGCAGAAGAGAGAGCCCACAATGATTGATACCTGAGGCAACAATGTTCTTTTTGATGCTCAACTTGTTTTGATTTGAACTTCAAATTGATGCTCAGATTGCTTGGGACAGAAATGCCTTTCAATCTGGTCCTTGTTTCCATTTACCTTGACTCACATATATTCTAGAAGGTTCCATCTAAAATGACAACTCTGTTTCATCAATATCATGAATAGGGTGGTTTGACTTCATTATATTCAAAAGCGGTTATTAATTGGTATTTTCTCAGTTTCTCCATGAATGCAGAGAACACACCACCCCCTTTTTTTTTCCAACAAAGTTTTGAGAGCTTCTAACCACCTAACAAATGATGCCATTCAATAGGCTAAACCAAGAGAGCTGAGCTCAGTGAGTCGTCAAAAAAGAGCAAGATTAATTCCTCTGGGCATCTAAAAACACTAACAGAGCAATTTTGTCAGGAATCTGTGAAGTTACTGGGGATTTTAAAACACTGTAGCTGTTGTCATTTGATGCCTTTGATCTGATGTATGTTCTGGGGTGTTTGTATTTGAGGATTTCCATCGTAGTGGCAGGAAGGGAACCTTGCTTTTTGTCTTCCTGCAGTAACCCTTCTAGGTGTGAGTGATGGTTGGGATAGGATTTCATCTGCTCCCAGGTAAATGAGTCCTCTTAGTCTAGGGTTAGTGAGCAAAACCCACACGTGTGCTGCCTCGTCCAATGTGTGGAGCTGCTGCCCCCTGGAGGTCAGTTTCAGAATCACAGGACTCTCAGGTTAAGGTGCTGCCTCTTGGAGTTCTCCTTGGTCTCAGAAAGGAATTTCTATACGATTTTGAACTTGTCTGAGAGTTTATGTTTCCTTCTGCTGTTGGACTGTGAGGCTTTCTCTGTGTTTAGACCTGATAATTGAGAGATCAAATGGAGGACACGTGAGGAGTGTGTAACCCAGGTCTCTGTCTCCCTGAGGCTGCCTGGACACCGGACATTGCAGAAGCCTTTTCTCTTTGACAGTTGCACAGAAGTGCTAAGTCCGCATCCAGAACTTCCTTTCCAGACTGTCTCTGGGTTACTAGAAAGGGGATAAAGGTTTGATTGACTCAGAAAATACACCAACGCATTCCTGATGTTATAAGTTCATGGGAAAATTCTCCTGTCCAGGAAGATGGTAAGGAATTGAGTTGAGTGACCATGCAAATACAGTAAGTCAATTAAAGAACTAAGTCTTCAGAGGCAGTCAGGTGTCTTCTTGAAAAAGCTCTTTGCAAGTAGAGAAATTGCGTAATTGTTTAAAATCATATAATCCTTTACTATATATCAAAGCATCACAGCACTAAAATAAACACTTTTTAAAACTTTGTTTGTTTGTTTAGTATGCACAAGTGTTTTGTTTGTACGTACGTCTGTGTACCACAGTATGCCTGTGTCTGTGGAGGCCAGAAGAGAGTGTCAGATCCCCTGGAGCAGGAGTTGTGAGCCGTCACGTGGGTACCGGGAGTCCAACCTCTACAATAGCAGCCAATACTTAAAACTCAAAGTGGTTTTTTTTTTTTTTTGAAAAGATGATGTGGTAGGCTAACCTGACACCACAAAAGGTTGGAAAAAATGATTCAATTTTATTTTTCATGGAGAGCTTCCTTCTGCTAGAAATGAAGACATTTTATGATCTTTCAGAAATAAAATAGCAAATAACGAACAAGTGCCGACCTGATCAAAATCTCCAACATCTTCAAAACCATTTTAATGGTGTCTACTTGAAAGAGATTTCAAATGAGAGAGAAAACTCTAATATTAGTTAATAACCTCACTGTGTTCCTCTGAGGGCACACGAGGAACACAGACGAGCCATCACTAGGTTTATGAGTAACTGTAAATGCCATCACGATCTCCCTTGTGAGAATACACGGTTGAGAGATCGTTAGAGCGATAGTGAGTTCCCATTAATTCCCCCAAGCAGGGGAAGTGGTTTTATTTTTATTGTTAGATGAAGTGTGGGTTAAAAGAAGTCTATATTTATTCTCTTTGAATTTGTCTCATGGGAAAGAGAAATACAAATGAGAGGTTTTTACTTTGCCAAAGACTTTTAAGTTGTTTATCATTTTGCAAACTGGTTGGAGTAAATCTCCAGATTCCTCACAGTTGGCTTGTAGATTGGACAGGGTTCTGTCTGTTATAATAAATTATCAGAGTATAGGAATATAAACACAAACATAAACAGGCCTTCGAGTAAACTGCATCATGATCTCAGTATATGGCATTTATGAGCTTGGTTCTCATAATCCTTAGGCAGTATTTCATCTATATGCACATTATTAATTTGTGTATTTATACCACTGGGTAGAGGTGGGGGCTTCGTTGCTTGTTTGTTTTTTGAGTTTTGTTTTTCTCTTTTTTCTTGCTCTGAAGCCCCAGCTGTCCTTGAGTTTGCGTCTGTTGTCCTCATTGTACCCATACGTGAGCCACCTTGCCAGCTCCGGGTGCAGTTTTATGATGTCCTTTGTTCTCTGCCAAGTTATTGTTATGAACAGGCCTGGCTTGACAGAGATCACAGTGCTCGGGCAACTTGGACTGACCCTCCACTGCCCTTGGTGGAATTTGCTGCACAGCTCTTGCCTGTGTCTTTGACACATCTAATGTTTGAATTCCTTGCTGTTAAGGGCCTCTCACTGAAGGCTAGAACTGAGACAATGTAACAATTTTTATGAAGGCTGATGTTATAAGGATAAAGCTTACAGAGATTCCCTGGGAGAGTTAGCTGCACAGGAAATTGAGTCTCCTATAGAATTGACTGTTTAAGTGGCATTAGCAAACATAATACAACCTGGCACACATCGTTAAAGAAGAAAATCTCAGGGAAATTTTGAAGCTGACAAACTCTGAGCGAGTCATTAGGTTTTTGTGTTTTGCCTCAGAAACACGGAACTAGCACAGACAGGAAAAGATTCTTGATTATAAAATTAGTGACAGGCCTTGGTACCCTCCTGGAGATAAAGTAGGAAGATTTAGGAATCTTAATGTTCGCTTACCTTTTGCAGGATTATAATAAAGGCAGAGATTGAAACAGGAGTTTATGATAGAGACACAAAGAGAAACATTTGGCTCATCTGGCTGCCTGGGCAGTCTTGTCAGATCAGACTTCTCTGTTTGCAGGAGGACTAAAGAGCAGAACATGGTCTTTCAGAGGTCAAGGGAAAGGATAGTGGACTTACGTCAGACACAACAAAAAGAATTTCAACAAGGGACTGAGAAATTAGACTTCCATGGGAAGGTCAAATATTCATTGTAATAGATCAATAGAATAATATAGGAAAAGTTTGCTGTAACAGGTCGTAGGAAATAACTTCTGATCATAAACTTAGTCAAACTTAAATAAAGACATCCTGTCTAGTATTTCTGTAACTGCAAGGCTTTAAGACACCAACTTAAAGGAAAAAGATACTTTTAAAAGAATTGATTTTATCATAATGTTAGATTTTAGTTCTCATGAAATTTTTTGGTTGTTCATATTGTTTCTTTTACTTTGAATATGCTTATGCATTCACGGAAGACTTTAGAAAAAAGTATGTTCTGTGAAAAGACTTTGTACAGTGATTAAAATACACAAGGAAATGATTTCGTGTATAAGTAAAGCCTGCGAGATTACAGGTTGTCAGAGTCAGTAAAGCCATACTGAGATGTGCTTCCCCTCTGTCCATGTCTCGTAAAACAAAACTCAGAGGTGTCCCATGTCTGATTTCTCCGTTGCCGCTCTTGCATCCACCCATCCTCAGACCCTGCCCTTATCCGGAGCTGGACTCCAGCAACCGGTGCCCGAACGTAGGACCTAAAGGTAGGGTAAGATCCCGCCTCGCTGTTTCGGAGCAAGAAGGCCCTCACGAAGCCCCTCACCCCACCCGCGCCCACCCCCACCCCAACCCCCACCCCATGAGAAGACCGAGAAGTAAGTACTATAAACTGGGACAGACTAACGTCTCCGAGACAAACGTGTACTGATACCTTAAAGGTTTCCGGAAAAAGGAAGGTGTTAAAGTTCAGGAGCACAGCTTGTCCAAATGTTCAGTCTGTGTAAAAGACTAGTCCTTGGTTTTCAGACCGATCTGTGAGCCACCTTGCCAGCTCCAGGTACAGTTTTATGGTGTCCTTTTTTTTCTCTGCCAAATTATTATTATGAACTTTGATTTCATTGCCTTTTAGAGTTAAGGTAAAGATATCTTTTAAAATCTGTCATTGATTTAAGACCTTCAGAAGAATTGGGTGTTTTGACAATTGGGTCAAACTCTGCTCCAAGTTATCAAAATTTTAACAATTAAAGATAATCAAATTATCAAATTACATTGAAACGTGTTTGACAAAGCATTGGTTTCAAATATAATTTTTAAGCTTAAGTGATGTTCATTCATAGTTGATTAATTATATATAGTATATGTATATATAAAAAATATTAAAACTATTGATAAAATTTGAGTTAATAGAGGAAAAAGAACTGATAGAAGAGCAAAAATAAAGTTGTGACTGGGGCTCAAGAGAGGGCTTAGCAGTTAAGTACACTGGCTGCTCTTCCAGAGAACCTAGCTTCAATTCCCAGCACCCACATGGTGGCCCGTAGCTCCATTCTCAGGGGATCTGACACCCTTTTTTTCCCCCTGGGAATGGGGCGTGCATGTGGTGCACTGACACAGGTTAAACCAAACACCCAAACATATAAAAAACAAAAACATCTTTAAAGAAAAACATTGAACCTATGAAGTCCTCATCGCGAGCAGGGAAATGTCCCATGATGCACTGGGCTTTGTACGGGCCAGCAGACCTCTCCCCTCCACAGGTGTATTTTCTCACTCGTCACAGAGCAACAGTGATGGCTCTCATCAAACATACAAAGCATTTCACAATTTATGGCTAATCGCAGTGCAGGTACCCCAGAGACCCTGGCCGAATCTGCGTCTCTCAGGTTTTTCTCAGCTGAATTGCAGAGACAGCTTTGTCCCATTCCAGGATCAAGGTTGAGACAAGAGATGGCAGCCATTTTTTTTTTTTTTTTTTTTTTTAGCACGGGGGCATTTCCTAGAAACCGTGAGTGCTGTGGCAGCCAAGGGAGTAGATGCTTCAGTCCTTCTGGGGACCCTAGAAGGCACGCCATGCCATAGTCTAAGAAGGAATCCTCTTGGTGCTGACCTCTTAGACCTGGTGGATAATCTGAAGAAACCATGAGTAGCTACCGTGACCAAGATGTGCACTGTCTGACTGGAAGAACAAACCTGCTCCATCTCTTTATTTTTTATAAGGCTTATTTATTTCTATTTTATGTGTATGAGCGTTATGCCTGGATGTATGTCTGTGCACCATGTGCATACCTGGTGCCCCAAAAAGGCATTGGGTCTCCTGGGCTTGGAGTTACAGATGGTTGCCAGCCACCATGGGGCTACTGGGAATCGAACCCAAGTCCTCTGCAAGAACAGCCAGTGCTCTTAACTATTGAGCCATCTCTCCAGTCCTCCACTATATTCTTTTTGAATCCACACAATGTGCTGTTAATTCATGGCATATAGACCAGACGGGTTTTGGTTTTGCAGCTGATATTGACTTTTAACCCACAGTTTCCAAATTCTCACCTCAAAGGAGCATCATGAGGGAAAAAACAACATGACGTTAAAGATGAGACTAATCTCTAGGACGGATTCGCTTATGAAAGCAACAGGAGCAATGAGGATGATGAAGACAGGACTTTAGGAAGTCTCGAACATGGAAAAAGGAGAGTGGGGGATGAAGTGTGGGTGGGCTCTGGAGGGGTGGGCTGGGTCAAAGGAAAGATTCCAACTAGGTTGAGCTGATAGATTGCATGTTTATCTTGCACCAAGCCCCAGGTTTCATCGCCAGCAACACAAAAATCAGGTGTGGTGGTACATCCCTGTAATCCACAGCTGGAGGCGGGAAGATCAGAGGTTTAAAGTTATTCTCCACTACCAGTGAGTTCTCTGGAAGAAGAGAGAGCAAGAGGGAGGAGGGAGGGGAGAGAATAGAGAATGTTAGCGTGTATGCACACACACCATGGACAACTTTGTTGGTAGGTACTCTCCAACTCTTAAGTGGGTTCTGAAGATCAAACTCAGGCTCAGTTCGGACAAGCGTTTGCCCCCCATGTAGTTTGTGCTTTCTTATCTTTAATATGTACAGTATTGTGAGGATGCTGAAAAGATAACTCCAGCAGCAATGTATGCTCTGCAGCCTTGACTTAGAGACTACAAAACTACACATCTGCTAGTTCCAGTGGAGCGCAGCATGTTGGGAAGAGTTTGGAGAGGAAGCAAACCGCTACTGCAAATTGAAGTACGAGGTGCAGCGCTACCTAGTGGCCACAGAGAGGAACGTCGTCAAGTTGACGGGGTTTTGTTTTGTTTTTTAAATTTTTATTCATTTTACATACCAACCTCAGTTTCCCCTCCCTCTCCTCCTTCTGTTCCCACCACGTTCCCCTAACCCAATTCACTCCAGAAATGGTAAGGGATCTAGAGTCCGTAAGCTCCCACGAGCTCGGATCAGCTTTCTGTGGGTTTTCCCCGTCATGATCTTGATCCCTCTTGCTCATATAATCCCTCCTCCTCTCTTCTATTGGACTCCTGGAGCTCAGCTTGGCTGTGGCTCTCTGCATCTCCTTCCATCAGTTACTGGATGAAGGTTCTATGATGATAGGGTATTCACCAATCTGATTACAGGGAAGGTTAGTTCAGGGCGCCCTCTCCACTATTACTAGGAGTCTTAGATGGGGTCCTCCTTGTAGATTCCTGGGAATTTCCCTCAGGTCTCTCCTAATCCCATAATGGCTCCTTCTATCAAGATATCTCTTTCACTGCACTCCCACTCCGCCTCTCCCCCAACTCGACCATCTTCTTCTCTTATGTTCCCATCCCCTCGCTCCCCTAACCTGCCCCCAGTTTACCCAGGAGATTTCACCTATTTCCCCTTCCCGGGGTGATCCCTGCATCCCTCTTAGGGTCCTCCTTGTCACCTAACTTCTCAGGAGTTGTGAACTGTAGGCTGGTTTCCCACTTATGAGAGAGTACATACCATGGTTGCCTTTCCGGGTCTGGGCTACCACACTCAGGATGATTTTTTTTTCTAGCTCCATCCATTTGCCTGCAAATTTCATGATGTCATTGTTTTTCTACAATTGAGTAATACTCCATTGTAGAAATGTACCACATTTTCTTTATCCTTTCTGCTGTTGCGGGGCATCTAGGTTGTTTCCAGGTTCTGACTATTACAAATAATGCTGCTAAGAGTAAGTTCCTTGATTGAGCATCCTTTGGGTATTTGCCCAAGAGTGGTAATGCTGGGTCTTGAGGTAGATTGATTCCATATTTCTGAAAAATCACCATTCTGATTCCCAAAGTAGCTGTACAAGTTTGCATTCCCTCCAGCAATGGTGGAGTGTTCCCCTTATCCTTATCCTTTCCAGCATAAGTTGTCATCAGTGTTTTTGATCTTAGCCATTCTGGCAAGTGTAAGATGGTATCTCAGAGTCATTTTGATTTTCATTTCCCTGGTGACTAAGGATTGAGCATTTCCTTAAATGTTTTTCGGCCATTTGAGATTCTTCTGTTGAGAATTCTCTGTTTAGATCTGTACACCATTTTTAATTGGATTATTTGTTATTTTGGTTCATCCACTAATATCATGTAGGTTTCATCCCAGAAATGCAGGAATGGCTCAACATACAAAAATCTGTGATTGTAATCCACCATATAAACAAACTAAAAGAAAAAAACAAATGATCATTTTATTAGATGTTGAAAAAGCCTTTGACAAAGTCTAGCACCCCTTCATGATAAAGCTCTTGGGAAGATTACGGATACAAGAATATACCTAAACATAATAAAGGCAATATACAGCAAGTCAACAGCCAGCATTAAATGGAGAGAAACTCAAAGCAATACCACTAAAATCAGGAGCAAGACAAGGCTGTCCACTCTCTCCCTATCTATTCAATATAGTCCTTGAAGTTATAGCTAGAGCAATAAGACTATTTGCAGATGATATAATAGTATACATAAGTGATCCCAAAAATTCTGCCAGGGAACTCCTACAGCTGAGTTTTCCGTTGTTAAAAAAATCACGTATTTATTTCTATATTTCAAGTTTTTGTTGTTTTGGTTTTTTGAGACAGGGTTTCTCTGTGCAGCCCTGGCTGTCCCAGAACTTGCTCTGTAGACCAGGCTGTCTCAAACTCAGTGGTCCACCTCTGCCTCCCAAGTGCTGGAATTAAAGGCATGGACCTCCACCACTCAACAATATTACAAGTTTTAAAGCCACATTTCCCTCCATTGAGGCAATCAAAAGATGCTGTCACACCGATAGTGTCTGTGATATTTTATCTTTTCTGGAAGATGAAAAATCAGACAGGTTCACTGGCTCTTCCGACTCCTCCCTACAACGCAGAATAACCAAGAAAAATGACCCCAGAAGGTTCTAAACTGAGCCCAGTGCTAGGCACATTTAAACTCTTAATGACTATAAAAAATATGGGTACAACTGTATCATTTGATTCCTGTATTAATGAGGAAAATGTATGTTGTTCAAGATAAAGCTAAATCCCCATGTGTGTTCTATGGAGCTGTGGGGCCCTGGGGAAAGCCAACACAGTCCTCCTGAACCTGTTTCCCTGCATCTGTGACGTGGACACTCAGGCCTGTGCCTCATCCTCCTGAGCTCAGCCTGTCCCCCTGCATCTGTGATTCTGGGCACTCAGGCCTGTGCCTGGTCCTCCTAAGCCCCATCCCCCTGCATCTGTGACACTGGACACTCAGGCCTATTCCTCATCCTCCTGAGCCCCGTCCCCCTGCATCTGTGACACTGGACACTCAGGCCTGTGCCTGGTCCTCCTGAGTCTGTCCCCCTGCATCTGTGACACTGGACACTCAGGCCTGTTCCTCATCCTCCTGAGCCCCATCCCCCTGCATCTGTGACACTGGGCTCTCAGGCCTGTGCCTGGTCCTCCTGAGCCCCATCCCCCTGCATCTGTGACACTGNAGGCCTGTGCCTGGTCCTCCTGAGCCCCATCCCCCTGCATCTGTGACACTGGGCTCTCAGGCCTGTGCCTGGTCCTCCTGAGCCCCATCCCCCTGTATCTGTGACACTGGACACTCAGGCCTGTTCCTCATCCTCCTGAGCCCCATCCCCCTGCATCTGTAACACTGGTCTCTCAGGCCTGAGAAAGGCTCCAGAAACGCTCTCACAGCTGAAGGGGGGCAGTTTGTCATTTCCAACGTTCTCCTCTAACAGTAAATATATGTTCCATTTCAAAAATCTAGAAGGCAGCATTCTGAGTGTTTTCACCATGAAAGAGATAGTGATTGCTTGAAAATGGATGGATTTGTTTCCCCTGGATTAAATATTGCAGCATCGGAACATCTCGTGGACCCTGTGAGATGTATTATCCATGTGCTTTTATGTATCAGTTAAAAATATACCAACTCACCCCCAAACTTTCCCTGATTGCTTGTGCCTAACTGGAAAGAACAACTGCATTTTAAAATGATTACACTATTTATTTTCTTCCGTTTGACAAATGCAAATTGGTGCAGCCCTTATACGGAGAAGTAGTTTTGGGGGTGTTTAGAAAAACTCAGAACAGTTATTGTATGATTCAGGAGTCCAAGTCCTGAGAATTTACCCAGAGAAAATGCAGCCAGCATCCTCTAAAGACATTTATTCTCTCATGTCACAGCGGCCAACCTGCATGTCCACTGCAGGTGACCCGATAGCCAAAACCCCGGGAGCGTGCGGTGTGGAGTAACAGACACGATCAACTCGAGATTATCCAGCCATTAAAAAGAAAGAGAGCCTGAATCTGTGACAGCACAGATAAACTCAGAAGACAGTGTGCTAAGTGAAGTAAGCCAGGCAGAGACAAAAACCTCCTGGTGTCACCTCTCTGTAAAATCTATTGTCAAGCAGACTGCACAGTTGCCGGGGAGGGAGAGAAAGAAATGGGGAGATGCTGATCAGGGGCACGAAGTTTCAGCTTTGAAAGATGAAAAAAGCTCTCAAAGTCTGGAGACAGAGCATGGGGACTATAAGCAGTACTGTGGGCCTGCAACGTGCTGGTGAATCTGAAGTAGTCTTGTCCCCCCGAACTGGAAGAGGAAAAGAAGAGAGAAAGTAGGACTGGTATGAGCCTTTAAGTGTGCTGTTGTCTAGATTGTGGGAAACATTTCGCAATGTATGTTAACATCAAACTTTGTTGTTGTTGGTTTTTTTTTCCAAATTTCATTTTACAGTCCAACTACAGTTCTCCCTCCACTCCTTCTCCTGCCCTCCACTCTCCCCCAACCCACCCACTCCCATCCATTCCTCCCAAAGGGAAAGGCCTCCCGTGGGGAGTCAACAAAGCCTGCAGAATAAGTTGAGGCAGTACCAAGCTCCTCTCCTCTACATTACGGTTGGGCAAGGTATCCATCCCACCATAGGGAATGGGCTCCAAAAAGCTAGCTCATGCACCAGGGATAGATCCTGGTCCCACTGCCAGGGGCCCCTCAAACAGACCAAGCTACACAAGTGTCTCTCACATGCAGAGGGCCTAGTCCAGTCCCATGAAGGCTCCCCAGCTGTCGGTCTAGAGTTCATGAACTCCCATGAGCTTGGTTCAGCTGTCTCTGTAGAGCATTAAACTTTGTAAAGCTGAAAGAGATGAAACCATTCATTAAAGCAGTCTATACAGTAAGATTTCATTCCAGTGGAACTCGTGCGTCAGAAGAGATGCCTGGTAATAGGTAGCATGTGCTGGCTGGTGAAGTCTAGACGATAGGGAGTGGTGCATTCACTTGGGCTTGGCTGTATTTTAATATATACATTGCATTTTAAAGCACTATTTAAAAATGACAAGGGAATTAAATTTTAGACATCAGAAAACTAGCAATGAGATGTAATTAAGCCTAGACATGACTTTAATGCAACCAAGCCATTGAAAAGAAGTTGTCTTCAAAACTACAGGCACCCAAGAAAAAGAGTAACAAACCCAGAGTTGTAACTCTTTCTAAATGTAAGTAAAATGGACAGATTCCTGACATTTCCCCAAGAGAAGAATGAAGACAAAGTTAAAACAACAGAAAGCTGAAAATAACTACATAACAACCAAAATAAAGAACCACCATCTCTATGATGAGTAAATATGTCTAAGAGAATAGGCTGCAAAGAGAAGCCATCCACAAAGCATCGCCCTGGAAGAGACCCAAAAGGCCCCGAGAAGAGAGGCCTCAGCTCTCATCCAGTGCCACACCCGCCAAGGACTAGCATTGAGTTCTGGCTGAATCCGGTGAGAATAGTCTCTCTTGCTCATATTTTTTTTGTCCTAGCACAATTATTAATAATACCCAATTTATTCTCTATTGTGTCCTGGTTACATAAACTGTAGATGAATTGTGTGATCAACTCAGATCTAGCAGACTTGGAAGGAACAGCTAATTCCTGGCCAGAACGAACTGTCCCAGAACACGGGGAAAGTGCACAAGCTGCCCAAATGGGTGTAGGAGGTTAGTGTTACTGTGATTTCTGAGACAGATAAAAACAGAGAGGCCCCAAGGTGGGACCTACCACCACTGGTTTGCTAAACAGAGTAGTATCAAACCTCGGTCAGAATTTGTACCTCCCCTCCGTAGCCGCAACTGGTCAGAAGGAAGAGAACCAGTGACAGGGGAGTCTCAGACACAAATGGGACTATGTCAGGGCCAACCCTGAGCCTCGGGAACCAAGAAGGGAGAGGGATTAGAGAGGCTGAGGACGACTGATGTGCAACGGTGTCACACTCAAACACACAGAAGCTGAGGCTGCTTCACAAGATCAAGTAAATCAAGGTTTTAGTACTGGATGGGGAGAGTCTCCCGAGCCCCTGAGCGAGAAGCTATCGAGATTAGGTGGATTCTTGGGAGAGAGAGACCAAGTCAGCTTTCTTAAGGATGTGGTCCCCAGTTGGTTTACTACACACCAATAGGTGGTCCACACCCAGGAGTATGTAGACAACATGGATTAGACTTCACGGGTCTTTTTTTTTTTTTTTAAAGACACGAAGTTGGGGTGGGCAGCAAGACTGGGTAGAGGCGTTCATGGTGAACGTCATCACAATGCATTGTATGAAATTTTCAAAGAATTAATAAAAATATTCAATTAAAAAAACAAGAATTAGAAAGCAGTGGGCCATATCTCCTCTAAAATCTAGCTAAAGCCGTGGGTAAACACACCTGACCAGAGGTTAATATGCTATCACCAATTGGGATACAGATGAAACGTGCAAGGATGGTAGTATCATGCCAGAAAAATCCAGCAATGCACCTCTATGCCTCAGTAGACAAAGGATGAAGAAGCTATGACAAACAAAGCTGCTATGAACATAGCTGAGCACATGTCCTTGTGGCACCATTGAGCATCATTTGGATATATGCCCAAAAGTGATATTGCTGGGTCTTGAGGAAGGTTGTTTTTTAATATTCTAATAAATCATCATACTGATATCCAAAGGGGTTGTACCAGCTTGCATTCCCACCAGCAATGCAGAAGTGTTCTCTTTACCCCACA
>JAQHUG010000271.1:1062612-1081293 GCA_028555095.1 Dicrostonyx torquatus | reverse complement strand
ATTGAAGAGGTTATCCTCTTATAAGTAACTGCCCAAGTGATAGAAAGTATTTACATCACACACTCTATTTTTAAAGTGGCATAGAGACCTGGAGCAGTGGTGTTCATCTCTAATCCCTACATGGATCTATACAGTAAGTTCCGGGACAGTCAGAGAAAGACGCTTTCTCAAAACAAAACAAAAGATGGCTTAGAGAAGATCTCATCACAAGGACGAGTTAATTAACAAAAATAATATTAAATAAGGGTATTGGAGGAAATCTTTGGTGGTGATAGAGAGTAGCGATGGTTTCATGGGTTTATATTTATCTCCAAATTCAAGATGTATTGTTAAATATATGTGGTTTATTGTGGAACAATAATGCCCCCAGCCAAGTGGTTTTAGAAGTAAATGGGAAGAATAAATTGGGGGAAAATATCTATTATTTTCCAATGTGGAGGAATACTTTTGAGTGTGGATTTTAGTCACACTAAGGAACGGGGTATAACTCTAGGCATTGAGAACAAATGACACCAGACAGGGGTTCTCTGTGTAACAGCTTTGGCTATCCTGGAACGTGCTATGTAGCCCAGGCTGGCCTGCCTCTGGAGCACCGGGATTATGCCACCACACCCGGCAAAGGGGACGTTTTTGACATGTCTCTTGTCAAGCTCTGACACATGCAAAGACGCTGGGCACAGTTTTGACCTGGCACTGTGGAAAACATGGGGGTTCCCTCATTCTGAGTGAGTTCCCAGTCCCTGTATCTAGAGTCGCTGCCCTGCCTTAGCATTTTCTTCTCCCCTTTCACCTGTTATTTCTTCTTTTTTTCTCCTCCCAAGTTACTTCTCCTTTTCTTTTACCCACCTGACAGGGGACCCTTGTTCTCCTGTGCAGTAAAGCTCGTGTCGGAACAGTGGTGGAAAACACGGGTGTGCTTGTGAGAAATGACACATGATGACAGCACGCCATGCCTCAAAAGCCACACACGGTGCCACTTCTCGTGGCTTTATGGCTGTCACCAGGCAGGATTTGTGAGCAGAAGCTGTTCCTGACTACCAGGAAAATCCAAGTCATCTTTTCCTTTCTCGTCCCAAACAGGCATATCAAATTGAATTGTTTGATGCCAAGACCGCCTTTAACTATGAGTTCCCGGCACTGAGCTGAGGATGGAGTAGCTTGAACAAACGTTTGTTGAACGGATGAAGCAAAGTGTGCATGACCAATGGCCGACTTATGTGACCAGGAAGAGCCTTAGGAAGTAGATGGGGACAGCCATGTCTGGCCACACAGATGGTTGAGAAATGATGTGTCATATTGATTTGGGGTCAATGTGGAGTTTGTTAGAAAGGGGTCAAAGCAACATTGAGAGATGTCTCAGCGCTTAAGAGCATTTACTGTTCTTGCAGAGGACCCAAGTTCCTTTCTAGCACCCATATTAGCTAACTCATAACCACCTGTAACTATAACTCCACGGGATCAGATGCTCTCTTCTGGACTCTGCAGGTTCTTTTATATACATGCTCAAATTCACACATATTAACACATTAAAAGTAAGGGTCCAGAACACATCTTCTGTTGTTTTTTTTAACATTTTATTTTAATGGATGTGTATATGTGTGTAACACACATGTGTTGGTGCCCATGAAGGCTAGAAGAGGGTGTCAGATCCCGCTGGTTGCAGGCAGCTGCGAGCCTCCTGATATGGGTGATGAGAACCAAACCCAATGTCCTCTGCAGCAGCAGTCAGCCTGTATTGCTCATTTTTTGGTTCATGACTATTTATTTTGTTCCTGAAACATTTCAGCTGGCAGTGACTGTGGCTGAACTAGGATTAGACTCTCATTTCAGGTGGGAGCTGCCCCGTCTGGCTTCAGCTAAGGGCATAATGAATCAGCTACACTAGATAGTGTGTGTAATCCCCAAGCAGTGAGACCCTCACTAGCTTCCTGATGCAAATCTCCCTTCCCCATCTCTCCCTGGGGAGACTGGGTTTAGAGAGTTGAGGCACACTGTACAGTGGCTCAGAGGCAGGGCTGAGCCCCCCCAAACAGCTCCTGTGGCTTTAGCTGGAGGTAGGGAGCTCACTAAAGGTGACTTGAACGTGGCAGCACAAGAGCGTCAGTGGTGATGCAGGACAGTGTGGGGTTAGAAAGAGCAGAACAGAGGCTGTCCATGTCTATAGAAAACCTTTATTGTAAAAATTACTTACTTTTTGAGCCAATATAGGCTGAATCCTCCTGGGACAATGAAGAGCAGAGACTAAGACAAAACAGCTTATCTGATCTCTAGTGCTCAGCCTCTACATCCCCAGCCACCCTTCTGTGACCTGGACCAGCAGGTCATTCTTTAGTGACAGGGTCTTAAGCAGGAGGGCCAGGAGATGAGGTGAAGATGGGAAAGCTGGGTCAGGAGGTCTTGCATAAGCTGTCTTATGCCAAGCAAATCTACTAAGAAGTGCAACACCTTATGTCCTGCTTCCAGGGAGGAAAAGGACCAAGGTCAGCAGAAAGCCAAATCAAACAATGTTAGCTGACTTAGCACTGATAACCACAGCCCTTCAGTGGGGAAAGTGGCTCCCAGGAACCAAGACCATAACTCCTCGGAGGCCTTGACCTCAACCCCAATCCAGACTTGCCACGTCCGCCCCTGGGCAAGCACTCAGAACTAGCTTTCCCTTGGGCTTTCATCAGGGCCTCCAGGAGAGCCCTGGATTGGTCAGGCTCTCAACACCTCCGTGAGACAGACTGTGCAACCTCTGAATTATGGGAGACAGAAATTCTTGCCTTCCCACTTTGCTGGTAATTTTTTATGGTACAGGACTTTTAAAACATTGATGATCACACTTGTTTATATATGTGTGTGCTCATGTACATGCCATGTGGAAGTCAGGGGACAACTTGTGGCAAAGTGCCCGGGAGCCATTTCCCCCTTCGCTCTTGCTAGCCATCAGGCTAGGTGACGGGGCATCTAGTGTGTGAGGATCTTCACACTGCATCAGGGCCCGGGTTCTGCAGGATGACAGCCCCCGAGCCATTTTTCCCTTATTATTTCCTCTTTAGACATATTCAAATTTCTATATTCAACTCAACTTGTAAAGTTTTACCCCTTGTTTATATATATATATATATATAAATGGCAAAGTCCTCTTTTTATTCTATGAAATAAATCATGTCAGACTATCATCGTCTCGTTTTCATCAATGCTAAAAATGAATTGATTTTATTTATTCATTTATTTTCTGTGTGGGAGTTTGGGCATGTGAGTCGCCACACGTGTGTGGAAGTTGGAGGGCAACTTGCAGGGGTCTGCGGATCTCAGGGATAGAAAACAAGTCATCAGGCTTGGCAGCAAGCCCCTTTACTCACTAAGCCATGTAGCTGGCCTATTTTTATTTATGAACTGGAGATTTCAGCATGGTCCCACCTGGGTATTTGGCCCATGGGCAAGGTGAGGGAAAGGTAGAAGGCTGGACAGGGCCTTGAATGTTAAGTGAGGCCTGTCAGATTGACTGTTGAAGCCTCATCCCCACACACTTGAAGCAGATGGGTGCTACTTGTGGAATCCTTGCAAAGAGGGGGTGTGAGCTGGAGAGCAGGTAGCATGGGCTTGATGCCACGGAGATCCGACACAACCTGTTTTCAATCCCCGGACCCACAGACTCCTGCGAGCAATCCTCTAACACTTGTGGCAGCTCACCTGCACCCCCTAATCTAGCACTTAAGTGGACAAGAACAAGCTAAGGGCATTTGAATACATATAGTTCGTCTTGAGCCTCTGTGACTTCATCAAACAGTGGGGGTTCACAGTAGGTTTTTATGGGGGGTCTCTGAAGCACATTTAATAAAAACTCAGAGACAGAAATTGGGGTTCAATCTGAAGACCAGAAAAGCAAAGCAGCCAGTCACTGACTCTTACCTTGCCCTCAGTCCAAAATGGCGATCCTGCCTCCAGGAATCTCAGAATGAGACTGAGACTGAGTCTCCTACCTACTTTAATCTTTGAGTGATAATATTCGCTTTGAGTTGGAGGGCAGAGCTAGCCACTATCTGATCAAAATTAACCACAGAGGTCTTGACAGACTAAGGACAGATAGGAGACAGGAAGTGGTAAGGCAGGGCTGAGGGGATCTCAAACATTTTGGAACTAAGAAATGGGAGCGAGAGGGGGTCACTGGTGGCTTCTCTGTGGATCATTCAGGTTCTTACCCCATATCTGACTCCCAATTTTTTTATTGATAAAGAATAATTAGATAAACACTTCAACAGCAGTGAATGCTTGTATTTTTTTTTCCTCCTCACATCTTCTCCTTTGTTGTAAGAGCCAGTTGGGGAATAGTACTTAGAAAATGCCAACTGTGTGCCAGGAACTTTGGGGTTTTCAGTCAAGGAGCCTGAATGCTTGTGCACACTGCTGGATGACCCGTATGTACCTATCAAGACAGCTGGAGGCACATGGAGCGTGTGTGTAGAAGAGGTTCATGTGGTGAGAGCAGCTGCACTCACTCAGGATGTGTGTGAATGTGGCCCCTGAGTACAGTCTGTAGGACCCACAAGTCTGTCACCAGTGTGTGGCTTGTGCACACACTGCACCCGTTTCTCTGGGGGACATGTACAGAGACATATGGGGAACATGTCCGTGCCTATTTTACAGTATCAAGTGATGCATGCCCATCGGTACAAACATGTGTGTTTGTTTCTGGATCACTAGAGGCACACAAAACATGTCCAGTGTGTACCCAGGGTGGCAGTGCTGGATCCAGGGTTTTAGGAAAAATGTTTGTGTTAATGGTGCCATATATCTAATTACATTAGTAACTTATATAATATTTATAATTTATATACTTATATAATAAAGTAACATTTAATTACTTATTAAATGTTTGATGATTTTGTGGATGTTCCATGTGTGATAATTTTATCATCACAAAACCCTCAGGGACTTGACCCTGTTGGTTCTTCCATTGTAAAGATGATCAGTTGAGGGCCAGAGGCTTGAAGGAGGCCGTGTAAGCATGGAGCTAGAAAAGGACAGAGCTCAGGTCTGACTCTGCATGTTTTGATTCTGGGGCCTGGGCTCAAAAGGACTGTTTCATTTCAGTAACGATTTCTCACCTGTACCACTGCACGGAAACTGAACATGCCTATGTGTTCCCCAGGTGGCCTGTTCGGATTCCGCATCAGCAGGAGGCCTTGGATTCCATGTGAACTTTACCACGGCGTATGCAGAAACTCCTGTGAGAAATACGAGATCCAATACTTAACCTGCCCAAAGAACAGAAAATGCTGCCNATCTGTGACTAAATTCTTTCCCTTGTTGAAGGCTTGTGTCTCTGAGGCTCGGTGATGTCAAAGTTTGTGTCAGAATAGGAGTCCCTTCCTTTTCAGGCTAATGGGTATTCCACTGCACACCCGCACAACACCTTGTAAAACCCTCCAGCCGCGCTGAGTGACAGGTCTGACTGCTGTGGATGATGCCACTGTGAACACGGGCTTTGAAACATCTGTTCTTTGGAGATATACCTGGGAGAGAAGCTTCGGTTGTAACTCTGAGTAATTACCACTCTGTGCACTGTCTTCCATAGTCCTCCCTGCAACCACTTCTTGTTTCTACCAGTGGTGTAAAAGGCCCTGACTGGGTCAATTCTTGACATTAGTTATTCTTGTTTTGAAAGAGCATGCATTCCCAGAAGTATGATATGATGGCTCGTTGTAGTTTGGAATCAAATATGCTGTCATAACCAACTTCTCGTGTCGGCGCAGGGATCTGAACTCAGGTCCCCACACTTCCACAACAAGCATCTCACCTATGGACCATCCTCCCAACCCAAGAGCATCTTCTCAGGTGCTCACTGGCCATTTGTAGACTTCTTTGGAAATGTGTCTATTTGAGCCCTTTGTCCTTTGCTCCACCCAGATTTTTGTTCTTGTTACTGTTGTTGTTTGGGGGGTTTTGTTTATTTGTTTTCAAATATTGCTTTGGTATGATTTATTTGATGTTTTATGGGTATCTTGCCTGCCTGCATATCTGTATGCCACGTGTGTGCCTGGTGCCTAAGGAGGCCAGAGGGTCCCCTGGAGTTACCAATGGTTGTCAGCCACTGTGGATCCCCTGGAAGAGCATCAGTGCTCCTAACCACTGAACCATTTCTCCAGTTCCTCCATCCAGTTTTACTGAGGTAAGATTGACGATGACTGAGCATTCATGAAAGGAATCCCAAACCTTGCATTTTTATGATGCTATTAGTTCATTTCTCTATAGCAGAGAAATTTCTAGGCAAGACACATGTCTGGAGATGACTTTTAAAACTATTAATTTTCTCATTGAGTAAGTGACTCATTATCACTTGTCCCACACAAGATGTCAACTGGCTAAACTTTGTCTTTGTTTCTTACTGAAAGGCAAGCCTGCTTTGCTGTGAGCATTGCTGAGCTATCCCCAGCCCTCACACAGCACCCCCAGCTGGGACTCCTGGGGCATGACATCTTTCTGCTTGGTTAACCTCAGCATTTCACCATCCCTTTCAGGTCACTGCCCCTAGCCTGGCCCATTTCCAAAGCTGACGGAGGCAGGGCCCTGCTCTGCTGCAGTGATTCCTACCCAGTCACACGCAACACCGCCCTGCATGCTCTTCAGCATGTCAGTCACAAAGCCACGCTTCACGACCATGGTCATCCTGCTGATCCTGGCTGACAAGACTACAGGTAACTCAGGTCTCACATGTACAACTGGTGTCTCAGTGACCTCTGAAAAGTCATGTATAGTAGGCCAGTATCTCAGGTAGGTTGAGGATGACACAGGATCCATTCTCTCTCACGGCAAACTTCTGGTTGTTGGCCTGTGTTCCTGGGACAGTGGAGACTCAAAGCATGAAGGGCACCAGGAAGTGCTGTAGCTGGGATGGGAACCTGAGCCATGGCAAAGGTGTGGGAGGTTCGGAGGAGAAAGGACAAGATGCACATGGGAAAGAGAGTTGTTGTAAGAGAAAGAGGGGGATGGAGAAAGTGAGTCTGGCTGAGCATGAGACAAGCAGGTCTGCTGCTTGGCTGAGGTTCTGATGTCATCTGGAGAGCGAGCCCTGTTTGCTGCTGAATAGAGCTGGGAGGAGATTAGTGAAACCAGGAACTGGGGTAGAGAGGGGTCTGTGTTTCGACCCTGTCAGATGATGCTGTGAATGGGGGCTTGGATGACTTTTACTGAACTTGTTCGTGTTTGATTTTCTAAGCAAGACTTACCTGGTTCTCAGATGGGAAGAGTTTGATTGACATTATTTTTTGGCGGGTGTCTCACCAAGGCCAGGTATATTTATTTATCTAGGTTAGCCTACATTTGGGGGTGATTCTTAAGCTTCAGTAAGACTCTGAATTCATCAAAGCAGGACTGCAGCTGTTACTGATGTGGGGAGCTGCAGGTTCACAAATATCCTGCTGGTGACTGCGTTTCATGCGCTGGGAATTCTCTTTACTGCACAGGTTTTGGGTTGAGGTGCCATCAATTTCTAGTTTTGTTTTTATGCCTGTACTTTTGAGATCAATGCAAATAAACTGTTGCCAAGGCCACTATCAAGACTCTTTTGTCCCATGTGGTATTTTGGGAGTCTTACAGTTTCAATTCCTAGGTCCATTTTGAGCTCAGTTTTGTCGGTGGCATAAGGGTCTAACTTCATTCTTTTGTGTGTAGATATACAGTTTTCCCAACACTGTTCATTGAAGAGATTATCCTCTTATAAGTAACTGCCCAAGTGATAGAAAGTATTTACATCACACACTCTATTTTTAAAGTGGCATAGAGACCTGGAGCGATTCCATGTGAACTTTACCACGGCGTATGCAGAAACTCCTGTGAGAAATACGAGATCCAATACTTAACCTGCCCAAAGAACAGAAAATGCTGCCTCAAATTTCCTACATAAATTTCAAGTTTCTAACTCTGTGAAGGAGTCCGGCTTGCCCACCACAAATGCTTCAAGCTACTCTCAAGTTTGAATCATGCATCATCCCTTCCTGTAGTAATTTTTCCATGATCTGAAATGCTCTCCCATAAAAACGCACTCCTCATGTGTGTCTCTCTGTGTTCATGGCCGTCACTGGCCAAGGCAATCACTGACTTTAACCAAGAGGTTGCTTTGAAGCCTAAGTGCCGTTACTCCAGGATTCGTGCCACATGCGGTGATCTGTTGGCTCCCTCGCTACACCCGTGGGTCAAAGCAAACACTAGATGGCCAACGTGCATAAGCTTTTTAAATCTTCCTATCTTTTGTCTCTCTTAGCAACGGCTTCCATTGCTGTGGCGAGATGCAGGACCACAGAAGCTCTTACAAAGGAAAATATTTCATTGGGGCTAGCTTGCAGTTCAGAGGGTTAGTCCTTGTAACCATGCTGGGAAGCATGACATCATGCAGGCAGACATAGTGCTGGAGAGTTAGCTGAGAGTTTTACATCTGGATCTGCAAGGGGTAGGAAGAGAGAGTGACACTGGGCTTGGCAGAGCTTTTAAAACCTCAAAACCTTCCCAGTCCCCAGTGATACTTCCTCAAACAAGGCTCCACCTACCCCAACAAGGACACAACCCCTAACAGTGTCAATTCCCTAACTAAGCATTGAAATATATGATGCTATGGGGGTTGTTCCTATTCAAACCATCACTTCGTTTTTCTCTTCTTTTTTTTCTTTTCTTTTTTCTTTTTTTTTTTTTAAATGACAAAGTCTAGTCCAGACTGGCCTCAACTTCTCAGTGTCCCTGCCTCAGTCAACCAAACGCTGGGATTACAGGTGTGTACCACTCTACTCTGCCTGGCTGACTTTCATCTTAGGATGCATAAAAGGGCTTAGGAGCCTAGTGGGAAAACAAAAGGATATTTAGGTCTTTGAAATGAACTAATATTAAGACCATTTGTCACACTGAAAGGTAGCACTTGGCAGAAGCCAGGTTTCAAGGCAGAAGAAAGAAATTTGGGGACATAATAAAGAACTTAAAAGTAGAGAAATAAAATTTAATATTTGGAAGATATTAATCCTGGATTCAGCATGATAGTTGAGGCATATTCCTGTGCAGTATTTAGAGAGAAAAATATGGTTATGGCATTCTCCATTTAAAGCTCAACATCCCACTTCTCTGATTTCTTTCATCTTAGACAAAGAAAATGACAGAGTCTGCAGGATTCGTCCCTTCCATTACAGCTCAGTAGCTAGGAAGTCTTGGGCAGCTCTGTTTCTCACGGTCATTGACTGCACAGCCAGAGTCCCATTCCGAGTCTAGGTTCATATATTCCACTCAGAGTGGATGTCCAGGTTCCAGAGCTGCACATCAGACTGCATTTCACTGTGTTTCCTTAGGTTTCTCTTCCACCTCAGACACAAAGTGCTCCAAAGTGATTTCCAGAGTCACACCTGGCCTTTTCTCATCCTCCCCAGTCACGCGGTCCACACTTGTCCTGTTTCTCTGTCCAGGAACACAGAAGCCACTCTCTTGGCAGCTCATCCCCAGTCATGCCACAGCCATCACAATGACAGTAGCTCCAACTTTCAAACTCGTCTCAATTAGATGATGAAATTTTCATTTGAATAATTAGATGGACACACCATCCAGCCTGAAACTTCTCAGCTAATGAGGAAGCCCTTGATTAGTGACATCATTCCAATTGTGTTGTGGGCGTATCTCCCAGGGACACTAACAGCCGTGTGAACCTTTGGCGTTCCCTTTCACGAAGCTGTTCAAAAGCTTTGCAGAAGTGGGGACTAACTTCTCAGAAACCCGGCGTCATCACAGAAATCCCTTTTGAAGAGCTAGGCAGACTAAGAGATAGGAGGGAGTTTTTCTGAATGAGCCCACTTGATTCTCACCTGGTTGGATGGGCAGCTTTGAATGTCAATCTTTTAAAATGTCAATCAGGGGACTTTCATGGCTGTGTCCTCTTGGCGGGAGATTTGCTCCCCAATCTCTGATGTAGGCAAGAGGAACCCAAAGTGGAACTTCATACTATGTGGAGCCCTGGACCATAGGAAATAAGAAAGACACGGGAGTTTCCCTGGCAAACCATGCTTTCTGTATGGTCTTGCCCATCTTCACAGAGAAGGCCTCACCACATCCGCCCACTGGGGTTTCTGAAGCTCTGTGTCTTTGCTTCCTCCCCTTTTAAATAGAAGAACTCTTGCTGTTTTCTCTTTCTGTCATCATTTTAAACTGAGTGTGTGTATAGGGTGGGAGAGCTTTGATCTGGTAATTGAACCAAGAGGTGATTATAAAGTAGTGGCCACAGAATGGTGGTGACTAATGATTTATTTTCTTTCTTTTTTTCAATTTTAATTTATTTTTACCTTCTAAGTGTATGGGTGTTTTGCCTGTGAAAAATTTTCATGTGTGTGCCTGGTACCTTGGAAGGCCAGATAAGGATGTCAGATTCTCTGGAACTGGAGTTATAGATTGTTTTGGCTGCTAGGAATTGAACCAGGGTCCTCTGGAAGAGGATACTTAAAATAAAGATGTAACCCGATTAACCCAGGCCCTAAGGCCTTAGAGGGGAATTAGGTCTCTCTGATCTGTCTCAGAACCAAGATGCCTGACTCACCGTTTGGAGTCAATATTCTGAGTGTCCCAGGAGAATTAGTGGACCAGCAATGGGTGTAATGTGACCAAGACAACAGCTTTTAAAACTTGAACCAATGAGATCTTCAGTTTTTCATGTTGTAATGATTGGTCTAGACATTCTAAGTCATTTGCTATATATGACCCGTGGAGGTGACTGTGGGTGTGTCAGTAGGGAAAGAGTCTACCTCATCCTTTGGTCCAGTCTGGGGTCTTAGTCTCCTGCTTCTGTTTAAACTGAGCATGTCAGATCACCTCATTTCACAGGTTTTGGACATGATCTGTTGAATGGGAAGATTTACAGGGACGGCCTGTCAGACACCAGGGTTGTTCTGGGCAGTCTGTGTCCTCTTGCTAGAAATTTTGTTTTCATGTGTTCTTCACCAAGTTTCCAGAAGCTTCTATATCTGCCAGCAAGCTGTCAATGTCCACTTCCAGAAAGAGGAAAGACCTTCTGGTTAAATAAATCACAGTAATCAATTGTAACATGAAGGAGAAGAATTTGTAAGTGAAACAAAGGGCCCAATAAATATATATTTGAGACACCCAGCTCCAAGACTGCTGTGTACCTATGAAGGCTCGTCCTGGTTGGATCTGAAATCAAGCAAAAGGTAAGATGTTAGACTTTCTTGATCAGATTGTCTGAAGTAAGATGACCCAACATAAATGTACATAGCACCTTCCATTGAAACCCAGAGAAGAGGGAGATGGAGGGAGAAAAGTTGCTTTTGCCTGCTTTCCTTTTCTCTTGCTGGCAAGTTCATCCACTCAGTTGCTGCCCCTGCTGCATTCCTCTGCTGTTATCAAAACCAGCTTCTTCAGGCTTCCAACACAGACTTTCCAGGATTCCTCCAGGCCTTTGGGTCCATGTTGGAACTGCTGAGACACCCATCCTTGTGGGCTGAGAAGCTACCAGATTCTCAGGACCCTACACGGTGAGACAGCCATTGTTAGACTACCCAGACCATACCGTGTCAGCTGACTCACACATTCCCTTTAGTACGTACTCTTCCTTTTGGGTGTGTTCCTCAAGAGACCCTTGACAAACATAATTCATTTCCTTTTGTTTCCAGTCACATATTCTCTTGCACATTTTCATACTACCAAAAATTCAGTGCCTTATACCACCAATGTTATAAAACCCTGGCTAGTCCTTGTATCAGAAATTATACAGCCAGCACCATGGCATTGCCATATGCCTTGAAACTGGCATCAGGTGTCAACAGAACATTTCTTACTTCAAAGGGACTAAGAGAGTCTCTTCAGTGTAAGATCAGGATTGATCAAGGTGATGTAGAACTAGAAGAAAGAGCAGACTGACCTCTGCAGGAGCAGAATTGTCCTTTATCAGAACAGTGAAGGACATCAGTGATGGGGGAAGCTCTGTTAACCAATCACCTTTAAGAAGTGGAGCCTAGTTAAGGCGTGGCTACCTGGAGCCCAGGAAGAAAACTAAAATGGTGATTCCCACCGGACACAGTGGAACTCAAACTTTCCATTCTTGTGGCGTGAGTTTCCTCTTATAACAATTAAAAATATAATTGTTTATCTTTAAACTGCCCTGGATATTTCCCGAATCGAGCAAACAGCTTCACACCAGTCTCTCTGAGGGAGTGGAGACTGTGTGCCTGGGTGCAGGGGACTTGGGAGTTTAGAGGACACAACTTTTAGAGAGGAAAGTTTTATCAGTGGATGTGTTCTTTATGGGTCCTAGGCTGAATTACAGCGGCGGATGCTTTCATTACGACATTGGCTTGCTTGTCAAGCAGGTGTTCTTATCCTTATGCTGAGTCAGGCATTTTTCAGCTCATCTGAGGGTCCTTGTTTTAGGTCATTAATGCTTCAAGAACCTCATATGAGGGCTCATGGCCCAGATTCAACTTACCATGTTAGCTCTCCAGGACAATTATTTATTTCCTGCTTTTTCATTCTTCAATCAGTGGAGAAAAGTAACCTGACCCAAGAGCCCTAACTGGCAACACAGAGAGCTCCAGAGTTCCAGGTTTTGTGAACTTTCGCCCCTTTGGGTGGGCACCTGGTGATGCAGCTGCCTTTGAGTGGCCCATGCTCCCGTAAGTAACCCCTCACCCTTCCCTCATCCCCACCTTACTTTTGAGACAAGGCCTCTCACTGAACCATGAGCTTGCTGTTTCAGTTAGATGGGCTGACCAGCCAGCCCCAGGGAGTCACCTATCTCCACCTTCCCAGTGCTGGGTGACAGACATGTGTCACAGTACCCAGCTTTTAGATGAATATAGGGGAACTGAACTCAGGTCTTCATGCTTAAACGGCAAGTGCTTTACCCACTGAGCCATCTCCCGGGCCTGGCTTATTTCTCCTCTCTTTTCTGTTTGTAAATGAAACTGTAAGGTGGTTTCCTGGGGTGTATTGTTCAGATTTAGGGATGAGTGCTGACACGGTTAAACTCAAGACCCAGGAATCCAGAAGTGACTCAGGGTTTCTTCGCCTTGAATCCTGCTTCTCTTAACAGTGTTCTGTAATCTGCAAGCCAAATACGCTCTTTCCCCACAAGTGGCTCTTAGTGGTGTTGTTGACAATACTGTAGCAGCAGAAGACAAACCAGAACAGAGCAGTGCTGTTGATTAGGTACCAGCCACTGCTGTGGAAAGCACTGTAACAATGTAAAGGTGTGTCTCATTTGTTTCTGCGGCATTTGCTTAACTATGAAAAGAGGTGGTGCATTTGTTTCAGTTTCACCTTGCCTGCCTAAGGCACCTGATTGGTCTAATAAAAGGCTGAATGGTCAACAGCAAGGCAGGGACAGGCAGGGTTGACAGGCTGAGAGAATAAGTAAGAGGAGGGATCTAGGCTTGAGAGAGAGAAGGAGGAGGAGAAGAAAGAGGAGGAGAAGGAGGAGAAGGAGGGAGATGTGCAAGTCTGGGGCCAAAAGCCAGGAGGCTGCCAGACAGACTGACAGACAGACATAGAGACAGTAGGAATAAGATACACAGAAGAAAGAAACAGTAAAAAGCCCAAGGCAAAAGGTAGATAAATAGAAACAAGGTAATTTAAGTTAAAAGAACTATCCAGAATGGAGCCTACGCTAGGCCAAGCATTCATAACTTGTAAGAAGTCTCCATGTTATGATTTGGGCTCTGGTTGATGGCTCAAAAGAAAAAGGCTGACACAATCCACCTTCTAATTCCTTTTTGAGACAAAGTCCCCCACTAGTCTGGAACTCCACAGGTGGGAAAGGCTGGCCAGTCAGTGAGTCTCCCATCCTGTTCTCCAACACCAGGACTGAAAGCACCCAGATTTCCTAAGTGAGCGCTGAGGGTCAAATGCAGGCCCTCAGACTTACATACCAAGCACTTCACCAACCGAGCCATCTCCCCAGCCCCACTTTCGAAATTTTTAAAAGCAAAATTAAAACTTTCAGATTTGGATTTCAGGGCAGCATTTAGGACAAGACTGCCATAGTGTGTTTGCTATCATTAAAAAGTACCACAAACCGGGTGACTTGAACAACAGAAGTTTTATTTTCTCACAGTTCTGAGGACAAAGTCCAAAGTGCAAATATCAGTAGAGCTGGTTCTCTTTGGCATTTCTCCTTGGCTGGCCGATGACCAGTGTCTTCCTGGGTCTTAGCAAGACTTTCCTGTGTGTCATAATGATTTGCAAACAATTAGGTCTCAATCTCCTCTCATGGGAACACTAATCATACAGCATTAGGACCCATCCGGACAATCCCATTGTACTTCCATTTCAGAGATGAGCGGAAGCCTTAGCCTGCCCTTCTGATGTGTCCAGATTTCCTCCACACACCCCTCACTTCTACGGAACTGTGAGTCTGGAGACATGTTGACACAGTGTGTACTCCTTAGGAAGAGCAGGACACCCAATGACATGGGTCCAGAACCTCTTTTTGTTCCCAAGGATCTTGACATGGATAGAAGGACACTAAGGATAGGACAAGATTGGGGTGCCCAGTACATATCCTAAAGGACCTTAGCACCCCAAAGAACACTGGAAACTGAGCATGCAAAGATGCATCTTTGGAGTCTAGACACAATGAGTAGAGGCAAGGGTGGGGTCAAGGCCCGCATATCTAACCTGGAAGCACCTCTCTGTGTCCCAGACCAACAGTTCACCCTGCTGTCACTGGACTCTGGCAGGGTCATCTGCCCTATGCACTGCCACCGGATTCACCTGTCAGTAATTTCAATAAAGCCTCCACCTCACAGGACAACTCAAGTTATTTCCTTAGTGTCTTGGGGAACCTGGCCCACTTCCCTAGCCTAGCTGGGCTCTTCCACCACTGCATCTCCCTAAGAGATGGGCAAATCCAAGATCCAGTCTCCAGTTCACTCTGCCATTCAAGTGCTAACCAGGCCCAACACTGCGTAGCTTCTGAGACCTAGCAGGTGCACTCAGGGTGTGTAGGCTGTCACTCCACACTCTAGATGTCCCAAGGACATCTGTGAAATTCCTCCTTGTAGGATTACAGCGGAGGAGGGAGCAAGTGATGTAAACTGATGGGGAAATGCATTGAGAAGTAATTGACTGTCTTGCCTCCTCAAACTATGCAACTTCATTTCCTCTTCTGGCCAAGGGGCATCGTATTTATTCCTTGCACATAATAAAAATTCTGGCATAGGCTAAGCTGTCTCTTGTTTTTACTGTTTCCACATCCTGTCTTCTTGGGGCAGGAGTGGTTGCTTCCTGATCACTGGACACGACCGGCCATCTCTGGGCAGTCCTTTGTGATTATGGACTTTGGGACCGAAAGGCCATAAAGCAAAGCCTGGGGCAAAGCATTAAGCTAACGAGGTAAGAGATCTTCTGGATCCTATTGGTTCATCCTGTCTCTCTGGGATGAGACATCACGTAAGAATCTGCAGCCAAGGTGCAATTTACACCTGGAAACTTTCTGGAAGCTTCTGCTCACAGTCTTGGGGATACAGGAATTAGATGCCACAAAGTTCTTATGCTACAAGAACCATTATTGGTCGTGTTATCCAACGCAAAAAGTGCTAGAGGCTGAAGGCTGACATGAACTCCTTTCCCTCAGCGCTGGGGTCAAAGCCAACACTAGGTGCTGGCTTCTGTAGATGCCCTGTCACAGACCTGTACCTCAGACTCCTTGTAATGAACATCGATTAATGAGCCCTCTGCAGCCCCGCAGTGCCTGAAGATCAGTGCAGGGGATCTATGCATCCCTACCTGGCCCTGATGACTGTTGAAGCTCTCAAGCTGGAAGTCTGACATGAGACATACCGTTCTTTGCCCGTTCTTTGGCTGGGGGCAAGTGAGATAGTTTCGACTTTGATATTTGGAGACAGCAAATGGTGAAGTCCCCACATCTCTCTTTCTTCTTCTCACTCGACCTGCATTCACGTCTGCATTTGCCCATTCCATAAAAGCACGTTTTCAGCCATCCGTCTGTCAAAGTGAGCAGAGAGGAATCCTGAACTACGTGAGCAGGACACACCCGTACATCCTTAGGATGTCGGCGGGCCCGTGAGAACGGTGGGTTCTAGGGGTATTGATACCCCAATGTAAATTACAAATTCTCTCTCCTTGTCTTCCCCCAAAGTTCTCTCCTGGGAGGTAAGCTAGTGTACTCTCTCATCAGGACACTCAAACCGGAAAATCAAGTTCATCTCAACTTCCTTTCCATGTCAGTATCCCATGAGCCTGTGCACTGGCATTCTCTGAAATGTCTCATAGCCACAGCTCCCTCCTCTGCCTCAATTGTTCTCTCCAGAATTTAGCCCAGTTCGCATCCAGTGCTAACCAAGAATAGATTTTTTTTCTTCTTCCCCTCCCCCTTTCTCTAGAGCAACAACAAATGATTGACAAAGACCTTCACCTTGCAAGGTTGACCCAGCAGCAAATGATGCAGCAGGGGTGGGGAGCTGACTCAGCAGACGAAGCACTTGCTACCTAAGTATGAGGATGTAAGTCTGGGTTGTCAGTTCCCACATAAAAGTTGGGCACAGCAGCACACATCTGTAACCATGTCACTGGGGCAATGGAACCAGGTAGATCTGTGGAGTTACTGGCCAGCCAATCTAACCAATCTCTGAGTTCCAGGTTTAGAGAGAGTGCTGTCTCAAAAAAATAAGGTGGGTCCCAGGCATGGTAGGCACATCCTTAATCCCAGAACTTGGAGGGCAGAGGCAGGTGGATCTCTGAGTTCAATGCAAGTGAATTCCAGGACAACCAGGCCATACAATGAGACACTATCCCAAATAATAATTAATGATCATCTTATTATTGCATGGAGCGTGACTAAGGAAGACATCTGATGATCGATGGCTGCTATGCACTTGTTCAGTCTGAAATCCAGGCTCTCCTACCCTAAGGACAACTTCATGCCTTTAGCCCACGATGAACCAACATCCACCCACACATTTCCCACCACCTGTTCTAAGAACAAAACACCTCCTCTACTTGCTTCAAGGGAGAGGCGCAGTAAATACGCTGGCTACTGTAAGGCATGGTACCAGTGGAGGGGACTGAAGTGAGAAACTGGGTTCAGACAGGAGATACTGGGAGCAGAGGCACTGATGTGCGCTATGGCGGGAGGGTGCTACCTCGAGGCACTTGCTTTCTGCATGCTTGCATTCCCCAGCCTCCCTAAAAAGAAGCATCACCCGTGTCCACAGGCAGCCCACAGGAAAGCACATCCCGGCACCCTCAGCACCCTCCACCCTCCCCGTTCTCTTCTCCTTCCTCTGTTGCCTTCTGCCTCCCTCTATCCCTCCTCCCATATACCCTTTCTTTTCCCTCCTGCCTTACTTCTCACCTCTCTCCCTCTCTCCTCTGCTCCCTCCCTTCTCTCTTTCCTCCCTCCTAGCACCCCTTCTTCCCCTTTCCCTTGCTTCCTCCCTCCCTTCCTTCTTCTCCTCCTTCCTCCTTTTTTCTTCCCTCCCACCATCCATCTGCTCTTGACTCCCTTCCCTCCTTCCTCCCAGCACTGCAGGGGAACTCAGAGCCTCCACACATTCCCCAAGCAACTCTACCACCATGTTAGATCCAGTCCCAAAGACTCCGGCACAGTATGGCTCTCTCTCAGCAGACCTCAGCAGCTCCTGCTTTCTCAAAGGGTAGCGTGGAACTCCCTTTCCCCTTTTCACCACCACTTGGTTACCTGGGGAAGTCTGAGCCAGGACCACAAGGACAGCTAAGGTCAGAAACCAGAGTTTAATGTGTCTTGAGAGGGCTGAGGAGTGAGTCGGCAGCATGCTGAACGTGCTGGGAAAATTCCGACTGTTTTTGGTTTTAAGACCGAGGTAGGGCCTAGTCACGGGCAATAAATCCGAGGCAGGCAGAGAGTTGTACCACCCGGACTGCCTTCTGCAGGTCACCACTGAAAGCGGCTCATGCAGCGTGCAGGGTCAACTCTGGAATCCCTCTGGCCGGGGGCCAGCAAGCCTGCTGCTTTGTGGACAGTGAGGAGGATCTAGCTCCCAAGAAGTCTTCCCTGCCGCTCTCCTTCTGCCTGGTTCTGCCCCATGTTTGCCACGGGTGGAGCTCTAGCTAACCGTCCCACACACTGGTGGCCACGAGAGCCCTGCAGGTGCAAACTAGTGTCATCTCTGTGTGCGGAGCAGGTGCTGCTAATCTTGAGCACTATTCCAACACCAGCACCGACTGGACTCATAGGGTCAGCAATATTAAATAGCAATAGAAGGGGAGAGGTCGAGGTCATGTTGGGGTGCAGGGTGTGTGTGGGAAGGGGTGCTGGGGTGGGTAGAATCAAGGTACACTGTTTACATGTGTGAAATTGTCAAACAAAAGGATTTCTTTTAAAAAGCATTGGCTGAACAGGCAGGTGGGCTGTAGATGGGACTCAGTTGGCAGAGTCAGCCTGGCAGGAGCCCAACCTTCAGCTCCATTCCAGGACAGGGGAGTAGGTGAAGGCAGGAGGATCAGAAGTTCAAGGTCATCCTCAATTGTGGATGAGTTCAATGCCAGCCTGGGCTACGTGAGAGCCTGTACCCAAATAAATAGAACGCAGGAGAAAGAAGATGGAGAATAAACCATGAGTGACCTTTATTCATATCCCGCAGACCATGTGCAAAGTCAAGGGGTGAGCAGGGAAGAATCAAGCTGGGTGACAGCTCGTGTGTGTGTGTGTGTGTGTGTGTG
>JAQHUG010000271.1:1016590-1037670 GCA_028555095.1 Dicrostonyx torquatus | reverse complement strand
GATGCTCATCCTGATGGAGCTTCAAGGGGAGGAATCCTGGGGTCACAGAGATGGATTCTGGTGTTCTGGCTTTTAATCTCTGCAGGGTCAGGCAGTGAGTCCAGGCTCCAGGACTCTGAACCTCTTTCCAGTTGTTTTGATATATTAATACCACAGGGTGTGGTTAAGTCAAGCTAATTAATAGACCAGTGATGATCATGATGGCCTACTAAATTCTTCTGACTTAGTAGGTCACATGATCTCTAATAGTGGAGGAATCACAGAGGACTCATATCATAGCCTCATAAAAATAGATAAATCCAATAAAGTCAAAAGAGTCACACTAAGTCCCATTATAATCAAACTGTCAAAGGATGGAGACTGAGATGCTTGATGCAGCTAAAGAAACCACTTGGTCTTTGCTGGCCAGGGTTACAACTGATTTCCTGCCAGAGGCCAGTGGGCCAGTGTGTGTGTGTGTGTGTGTGTGTGTGTGTGTGTGTGTGTGTGTGTGTGTGTGTGTGTTTAAAGGCAAACTCTATCAACCAAGAATTTTGTATCTGACAAAAGCAGCTTTCAAAATGAAATGAAAATTACGTTGTTCCCAAAAGCAGAGAAACTGAGATCATGACTAACCGACCCACCATCTGAGCAATGTTAAAGGGTGTCCTTCAGACAGAAGAGGGCCCTAGAGAATAACTCAAAGTCATATAAAGTCGCCTAATAAGTATAATGGCTTAATGTGACTCAGGTTGGTAGTTGCTCTTTTCCTTATTTTATTTAAGAGATGATTACAGCATAATAATTATGGGTGTATGCTAATGAGTGCATGAGATACAAGATTGTAAGCTGTGGAAACACCAGGGAGGAGGAGATGTGTAGGAGGAAAAGATGTAGTGTTGCGTCTACTGTCAACTTAAATGGATGATTTTAAACTTGAGAACTTATGATGTTTTCCAAGAAATTATCGCATAATGGAACAGTGCAAAATATTACTTAAGAATAAAGCAAGCTATCTCTCCTCAGCCCCTGGCAAGACTCTCCAGTCCTCTCCATCTTTGGATGACCTGCCTGTGACATGGCTTGATGTGACCCTCTTTCACTTACTGTGTTTAGAGTTTGCTGAGCTTGGATATGAGAATTAGTGCACTTTTATAAGATTTGTGAAGTGTTTAGTCATTTGCTCTTCAAATATTCTTTATCCGTTCTTTCTCTTTCTCTTCTCTTACAGAATGTAGATTACACATGGTTCAGCTCAGTTAAAATGTCTCCAGCTGGACTCTTAGGTTCTATTCATTTTCTTTGTTTTATTTTCTTTCCCCTTTCTGTTCTCTTTTTCAAAACATGGTGTCTCTGTGTAGCCCTAGACATCCTGGAACTCACTCTATAGACCAGGCTGGCCTCGAACTCAGAGATTCACCTGCCTCTGCCTCCTGAGTGCTGGGATTAAAAGTGTGTGCCACCACTGCCCAGCACATTCTTTCTTTTTCATAAATGTTAGTGTGTACAGAGTTGAGCAGTTTTATTGCTGTATTTTCTGCCTGTGAACTTTTTAAAGATTTCTTTTACTTTGAATGGTGTGCATGTGCATCTGTTTGCACGTGGGTTTGTGCATGCAGAAGTAAGGGAGTCAGCGGGGTCCAGAGGAGGGCATCTGTTTTGTTGTTTGTTTCTGTTTTTGTTCTTTTGGTTTTTCGAGACAGGGTTTCTCTGTAGCTTTGGAACCTGTCCTGGGGCTAGCTCTTGTAGACCAGGCTGGCCTCAAATTCACAGGCCTGCCTCTGCCTCCCGAGTGCTGGGATTAAAAGCGTGCGCCACCACCGCCCGGCCAGAGGAGGGCACCTGATCACCTAGAGGTGGAATTACAGATGGTTGTGAGCTGCCTGGCTTGAGTTCTGGGAACTGAACTCATGTCCTCTGCAAGAGTAGTTACGATCTTTAACCCATGAGCCATGTGTCCAACCTGTCTGTAAAGTTTTAAGATTCCAATCACCTTCACTTCAGGGTTCATAGACTTGCCAGTTTCAGCCCAGGTTGGTGGTGTTTTTGTAGACATGGTGTCTCTGTGTCTCTGTGCATGTCCTGGGATTCACTCCATCAGAGAAGAGACAAGCCCCCTACTCCCCCAGATATCTAACCTCTAGGGATTCTACTTGTGTTTAGACAGATGAAGAGGTCCACGAGTCACTTATACCTTGCAAAAAGGATTCTGAACGATTAGGTAACATATTTTGGACTGAATGCCCACTCTGAATATGCCAGGCCCTGTGATCACTAGCAAAAGGACAACAAAGAAGTGTTCTTTAAAGCCTTACCATATTTGATCCTTCCAAGTCGTTAGCAAAATATGATTCAGTCACATCTGTAGGCAGACTTTTCTGTCCCACCAATCAGCTCTTTTCCCGGAGGGCTTCCAAATAACCACACAGAGGCTTAATATTCATTATAAATACACAGTTGGTAGCTTAGGCTTCTTACTACTAGCTCTACATTTATTAATACAAATTAACCCATATTTCTTATCTATGCTCTACCATATGGTGGGACTTTTTCCAGCATGGTACATTCATCCTTTCCACACACACACCCCAATCTTCTGGCATCTGCCCTTCTTCTTCCCAGAATTCTCTCAGTCTGGTTCTCCTGCCTAAACTCTTCCTGCCTGGTTATTGACCAATTGGCTCTTTATTAAACCAATAAAGGCAACACATTTTCACAGTATACAAAAGAATTATTCCATAGAACTTCTCACTTTTCTCTAATTAAAAAGGAAGATTTTAACTTTAACATAATAAAATTATACACAACAAAATCAATTATCAAGTAAGAATTATGGATACAATATCCAGTCTATTTGTATTTGGCAAAATTAGAGAAAATGCTCTATTACCTATCTTATTTTTATGAGTTTAAAGTTTTATATTTAATTTTTTATCAGAACTAAGAAAAACTGTAAGTCTAACTATTTAGTCTTTAACTCCCATCAAAGACCCCAGAAGGGTGTAATGGTACATAATGACAGAGACATCTGGTTGCCAAAACACCCAAAGTTCCTCTCCAATGTTGGGGCATCCATCTTTGGCCTACAATCTTATAGACATTTTGAGAAATGGAATTGAAGGAGTGACCTACCTCGTCTTGGCAAAGTTTGACAGTCACTTTCTTTTGCATCCTGCTGGTCCAATTTGGACAGCATAATATCAGGAGTCAAAGCAAGGGCAGCTTTTTGTCCAACTGGCTGGCTTTACCACAAAGAAAGCAAACTCTGTATGGAGGTTCCTCTATGCCTATCATCTTCTTTTGAAGTAAGTTAGTGCTGCCAGGATCAGGCATGCCTCATTGTCATGAAAAGTCTTAGGTTATTAAACATCTTAAATGCCATTGTCTGTAGGTCTTTGAAGTGCTTGTAGACCATCTATCTATCTAAATATATTTGTTTAACCTTGAAAACATACATAATATGACAAGTTTGATTATTATAGATGACTAACTACTAATCTATATTTCTTAATTATACATCACATTTTAAAATGAGCTGCATAAGCACAATACTCAAAACAAGAGTAGAAACATACATGCAGTATAACAAAAGAACTTTAAATTTGTATCAATAAACCAAAATTCATACCAATGTAAAATATTTTGAGATTAATAGTTGATTTTTGCATTAAAGTAGATTCAAAAATCTACACTTTTTATGCTATTATTTTTATATCCCCCTATTTTTTTAGAAAAATATCCTTGTATCTAACCTCCCTTGTTTAGTTTTTTTCTCTTACCATAACTAATAATAATTTACAACCAACCCCCCTAAATGATGACAAGAATCATTCATAACCCATCTTTTGGGAATGTGGGTATTATTTTCTCTAGACTGCTCCCTGTTGTCCGGGGGCACTGGCATCTTTGGAGGACCCTGAGAAAGCTCAGGATAATAATCAAACCTACTTGAAATAGTCTGTGAGGCTGGACCATCTCAGCCAGCAACCTTGAAGGTGTTCTGGATTCAGAAATCTGGGGAAACTGTAACATTCTGAGATGTTGGATCACCTGGGCTACTCATTTTTATTGGTGTCTGGACTACCTGGTCTGAAAATACATAAACTTTCAAAGGTAACGTGCATATCTGCAATAACACAAGTATGGAATATGTGATGTGCACAAGTCAGTTAAAGATGATTTTTGTTTTATGTTTTAACAGGTAAAATATACATCACATATTTTGTAGTTTTTTTAGGTTTATTTCTTTACGTCTATAGCCAGAATTTTCAGGGGGTCTTCCTCAATAAAACCTGATCTTCTTCAACCCTGAACGAATCCATAGCTTTTCTTTTTCTGTGGGAACGAAAACATAACCTCTTCCTCAAAGCAACACACCTTTTGACTTTCACAGTTTGGTTTAATTTAGCAGTTTCTATAATCCACTGTCTCTCAACAGCTATTGTTCATTCATCAGCAATCAAAAAATTCAAAGACAACATAAAAACATATAGGATCCAACTCCCAGTATACTTCTCACCTCTAAGTGCCTTACTCTACCACATTCATGCAGCACCCACAGAGGCCACAAGAGGGCACCAGATTCCTGGAACTGGAGTTAAGAGGGGGACCCAGGTCCTCTAGAAGAGCAGCTGTTATTTTTAACTGCTGAGCCATCTCTTCAGCCTCATGTACAATTTATAATTTATGTTCTGGAAGTCAGAATTTCTAAATGGACCTCTAAGTCAGTTGCTACTAGAGAAAGCATCTCCTTCCCCTTCCTGCTTTGATGGCTGCTTGCCTTGGCGCGAGGGCTGCGTCTCTGCCATCCCATCTCTGTCTCTCACACATCTCGCTAACACACTCAGGGAGCATGACTGACAGTCCTCAGTTGTGTGACTGAATGAGAATTGAAGGGGGATGGTCCTAGCCTATTAGGCTTATAGCCACACCCCGCCATTAGTTAATTATTCCGCCCCTAATTAGCCGTTAGCTAATTACTAGGGGTTGGACCATCAGGTCCCAATTAAGTATATAAAGGGTAGATTCACATGGTAAGCGCTCTCTCTGTGGATCGCGGGTCTGCCAGCATCTTTGGAGAAGCACGATTCCAGAGTCTGGTATTGTAATTCTCTGTGTGTTCCTTTTTCTATTAAACTGTATATTTTATATATAGCTAATTTGGGTGATAATTAATTAATATAATAACAGAGAATGCCCCCCACTCCATGTGCCCACGTGTTTTGACTCTTGGTTCCCTATTAGTGCTTCTGTTTGGGGAGGTTGTGAGATCTTCAGGCAGTGGAGCCTTGGGCTTTGAGAGTTTGTAGCCTTGCCCTGTTTCCGGGTAGCTCATTTTCTGGTGTGCTAAGGAATTGGCACCAGCCAGCTTCCTGCTCTGGCAGCCTCCTGCCGTGCCGTCTTCATAGTTATGGGTTTCTCTGGAACTGTAGCCAAATAAACTTTCTTCCATAAGTTGCTTCTGATCATGGTATGTCATCATCTTTTTCACAAGTAACTAATGCAGAAACTGGTGCCAGAGAGAGTAGCCTGCTGATTTTGGGGGGGGATGTGTAAGACTTCAGGGCTTTAGACCGAAAAAGCAGTTGAGTGCCATAAGCAGAACTTAATGGACCATTCTAGGAGGCGTCTGGGCGACAACAGTGCTGATGACACGCTGGCCACCTGTCATCAAAGCTCCGCTATCTCCCCTCCGCGGCTGGAAGCACAAAAGCGCAGCTCCACCCTTGAACCTTTGCGCTGTTATGCAAACCCTGAGATGTGCCCGCAGGCTGTCAGTGCAATGAGATGTCAGTGTTCTGAAAAAGGGATGGTTGGTTGACCCTACAGAATGTGCTGGATTCGTCGGACGCTACATGAGAAGTCCTGATGTGGAAATGTTCTCTTGGGATCTCTGTTTATTTGTACCTTAGGACAGCTTGGGAGCAGTGACCTGAACATATATAACCTGCTTCTCCAAACTTCTAAGCACACAGCTGTAGAATGTGGTGCGATTATTAGGAGTTATATTTAGGCAGTGTGGTCTTAGTGGTGTCTCTGATGGAAGGATCCTTAAAGGAGTGAAGGGGAGTTAGGCATGGTGACAGTTGCCCGTAATCCCAGCACTCAGAAGGCTGAGGATGGAGGATGGCAAGTTGGAGACTAGCCAGGGCTACAAAGAAGGAGACCAGAGAGCTACAGATTCAAGTGACGATCCCCTGAAGTCTGTCTTGGCCCCTCTTTTTGTTCTTTCATGGAATGGATACAAAGCTGCCACCTGCACTGATGGCTGAGATGCTGAAGGATATGTAGCATGATGAAGATGTTTTAACATCTCTGAGCTTGTGCCTCATGAGGAAAATAAAACCCGAGTTTGCAGAGGACATGGCCTGCTTTCCTGTTTCATGACACACACAGCTGCTGAGTCATGAAGTACAGATGTGATGTAGGATTGCATTCTTGCTTAAGTTCAGAAGTGACTTTCTTCTCATATTTTTATTCTTTTTCTGCATCCAACTTGATTCAAAAGATGTGAGGAGAAACAGGATTTTTGGGGGGGGTTGCTTTTATTTGGTTGGTTGGGTTTTGGTTTCTTGTTGTTTTGTTTTGCTTTGTTTGTTTTTTGAGATAGGTTCTTAGTGTGCCCAGACAGTCTTGGAACTCATTGATTAGCCTACGCTTGAAGTCACAATCCTCCTGCCTCGGTCTCTCAAATGAGATGATCACAGGTGTGTACCTGGCTACAATAAAACCTTTCTAACTGGCACCTTGAACCATTTCATGAGAGGAAAATAGCTTAAGAACTTTAAGAAGACTTGTGGTGAATATAGGAGGTGGGGATGAAACAGGACGCTTTCAGAAGAACATAACAATTCCTAAAGCAATAGCTATAATAATATATTAATATATAATAATAAAATAACTGATAGAAATGTCAACACATGATTATTTTGAAAAGTCTTAGTGAGGCCTAATGGTGTTGTAGTAAAACAGCTTCAGAAAATTGGGAAGCTAACACAGGACATGAATGAGAAGTTCAGCAGAGAGAGTGGAACAGGAGGGTGAGAATCACTGTCTCCACAGGCCGCAGAGGTTGTGAACACTGAAGAGGTTAGCGAGAACCAAGCAGATTCCAGTCTGTCTTTCTGGTGAGATCACTACCCTCAGGCCCCTCAAGATAATAGTGACAAACTGAACAACTAAACATTTACAAACAATAAATGCCTTGATGAGGTAAGACAGAAGTCTAGAAGACAACTGTGAGTGGAGTCGTCAGAACACCCAGGGAGAGACAGGATTCACCATGGCAGAAAGGACCAAGCAGAAGGAGAAGGCATGCTCTCCGATAAAATCACTAGTTGTAATTTGCAATTGCTACAAGAAGCAGGTGTCAAAACTGCCTTCACCAGGCCTTGTGGGAAGAGAGCTTTCACTGAAGTCCAGTGTAAAACAATTCTAACAGAACAGGCTTGCTGAGGAATAGCAACTGTTTCCTCAAAGGAAATCCTGGGACCAAGGAAGGAAGGAAGTTTCCCCACCAAAAATGAAGCTGTTGTTTAAGGACAAGGCTAATAACGATGATTTGGCTGAATCGAAGTGGCTATCAGGAATACAGATAGGCAGATGTTTTGTCATTATGGAAACATCTAAATCTTTGGAATGCCTGAAGATAAAGAACTAAAGAGTGTACAAAGCTTAATAAAATAACACCAGAAAACTTCCCTGATCTTGGTTTTGTATATATTTCTAGTTCGCTGTCTTTTGTTATGACAAACACCAAACACCACTTGGGAAGGAAAGGGCTATTTCACCTTGCAGGTTGTAGTCTATGATCAAGAGAAGCCAGGACAAGGACTCAAGGCAAGAGCTTGAAGTAGAAACCATGGAAGAATGCCACTCATTGACTTGCTCCCCGGCTACCCTTCTTACATAGCCCAGGCCCACTGGCCTATGGACGGCATTGTCCAGAGTGTGCTGGGCCTGCTACATCAGTATCAATAAATACAATGCCCCTGCAGACATACCTACAAGAAGCAGTTCCTCAGTTTAGATCCCCTCTCCTCCAGGTGTGCAGGTTGACAGGTGAGATGAGCCATCAGAATGCCCTCGCTTCGTTTCCACTGCTGTGATAAAACAGCCTGGGAAACAGCAACTGTTTAGATCCCAGAGAGCGGGATCTAGCTCAGCTTACAATTCTGTACTACACTCAGTCATTGTGAGAAAGCCCAGCAGAAACGTCAGACAGCTAGTCACATGACTCCAGGCGGCCAAGAACACACACGCTCCCTCGCTTGCTTACTAGTGGTTAAATCAATTTCTCCATTCACATGGTTCAGGGCATCTTGCCTAGGGAATGGTGCTGCCCGCAGTGGGCTGAGTCTTCCCACATCGGTGAACTTTATTGAGACAATTCCTACAGACTTGTCCACAGGCCTGTCCAGTGGATGTAACTCTCTTCCCAAATTATTCTAGATTATGCCAAATTGACAATTAAAACTAATCTTACACCTGGGCAAGAGGCTCATAAAAACACCAGCTAGCCATAAGCACAGTTTATTATAGCCAAACTGTGTGGAAGGGATAACCGCCATTGTGTGAGCATGTGGAAGGGATAGCCGCCATCGTGTGAGTGTGTGGAAGGGATAGCTGCCATCGTGTGAGCATGTGGAAGGGATAGCTGCCATCGTGTGAGTGTATGGAAGGGATAACCGCCATGTGTGCATGTGTGGAAGGGATAGCTGCCATTGTGTGAGTGTGTGGAAGGGATAGCCGCCATGTGTGAGCGTGTGGAAGGGATAGCCACCATGTGTGAGCGTGTGGAAGGGATAACCACCATGTGTGAGCGTGTGGAAGTGATAACCGCCATTGTGTGCGTGTGTGGAAGGGATAACCACCATGTGTGAGCATGTGGAAGGGATAACCGCCATTGTGTGCGTGTGTGGAAGGGATAACCACCATGTGTGAGCATGTGGAAGGGATAACCGCCATTGTGTGCATGTGTGGAAGGGATAACCACCATGTGTGAGCATGTGGAAGGGATAGCCGCCATGTGTGAGCGTGTGGAAGGGATAGCGGCCATTGTGTGAGCGTGTGGAAGGGATAGCCGCCATTGTGTGAATGTGTGGAAGGGATAACCGCCATGTGTGAGCTTGTGGAAGGGATAGCGGCCATTGTGTGAGCGTGTGGAAGGGATAGCCGCCATGTGTGAGCGTGTGGAAGGGATAGCCACCATGTGTGAGCGTGTGGAAGGGATAGCCGCCATGTGTGAGCGTGTGGAAGGGATAACCGCCATGTGTGAGTGTGTGGAAGGGATAGCCACCATGTGTGAGCGTATGGAAGGGATAGCCACCATGTGTGAGCGTGTGGAAGGGATAGCCGCCATCGTGCGAGTGGGTGGAAGGNTGGAAGGGATAGCCGCCATCGTGCGAGTGGGTGGAAGGTAAACCCTACCCAAAGCCTACAAATGAAAAGAGAAACAGAAGAATTAACGAAGAATCAAATTACAAAGTTGAAGAGAGAAAAGAACAAAGAACATGAAAACAATAGAAAAAAATCAACAGATGACAAGAACAAGTCCTTATCTAAGTGTCCTTTCCTTGGATGTAAGCAAGCTAAAGTCAAAAGAAACAGACGGGGAAAATAAGGAAATAAACAAACAAACCTGTGCTGCCTTCAAGAAACTCACCTGCCCAGAGGACATGCACATAACTGGAAGTGAAAGCATGGAAAATGATATTCCAGGCAACTGAAAAACCTGAAGAAAACAGCAACACCTGTATTTATATCTAACAGAATAGACTTTGAAACAAGAACTACACAGAGACAAAAATCACTGGTGATCACAGCATCAAGCCAACAAAAGATAGAGGAGGATTGTAAGTTTGTGTGCACCCAGTTTTATAAAGCAAATCTGTTACCAGGTCTAAATGGGGAAATGGGCTTCAATCCAAAAATGTGGGGGAACTTTTACACCCAACTCCTATTAATCAATCAATCATTCCAATTCTAAAAAATCATACCACAAGAGCCATGATGATCTGAGTGCTGGATGCTCTACTGCATCCAGCGTCTATGTTGATGTCTATGGACCCAGTTGCTATCAGGGGCCATTCAGATGTCCACGGTCTGTATCACCACCTGGGGCCATGTTGGTGTCCTAGGGCCGCCCTACAGCTGGGGCCATGCCATCCTGGGTGGCCTGCATTGCCACCCAGGGCCATGGTGATATCTGGGCCCAAACTGCTGAGGGCCACATCTGAGTCCATGGTCCTGCTGCCGCTGAGATCTGGGCTGATGTCCATTGCCCGGGTTACTACAGGGGCCCTGGGGAATCATGCATGTTGAAGACAGGGTCCTGCTGTGCTAGCCTTGCCCCTCACTGGCCCTGGGTCAGCTACATCCCATGCCTTATGGAGGAGATCCCAGGAGCCCTTGACTGACCAACCCTGATAGCACCCAGGTGTACATCCAGGGCTTTGAGTTGGCACTCCTTGACATCTACCCCATCTATGACCTGCTGCAGCGAGTGAAGGGACTGATCCTGTGGAACCATAGCCACAGGATCTCCATGACTCAGGGCAACAACAAGGTATCCCAGGAGAGATGCAGTGAGGGTCCAGTATTGATGGCGTACCAGAAGCCAGAGGCCTTGGACCTGACCCACAACTCACTACACAATGAACATTTGCAAACAAGGCTGTTTGGACAAAAGGGTCTGCTGTGAGACACTCTGCAGCTCCCAGAGCTCCTAAGACAAATGAAGAGGAGATAGAGAGGTGGGAAGGATGGAGGAACTTGTTTCTTGATCACTTGTCTGTTTTTGGTTTGTTGGTTTGTTTTAGTATTTTTTTGAATTTTTATTCTTTTTATTGAGCTATATATTTTTCTCCGCTCCTCTCCCCTCCCCTTCTACCCTCTCCCATGGTCCCCATGCTCCCAATTTACTCAGGATATTTTGTCTTTTCTACTTCCCATGTACATTAGGTCCATGCATGTCTCTTTTAGGGTCCTCATGGTTGTCTAGGTTCTCTGGGATTGTGAATTGTAGGCTATTTTTTGTTTGTTTGTTTGGTTGGTTGGTTTTGATTTTTTGCTTTATGTCTAAAAGCCACTTATGAGTGAGTACATATAATATTTGTCTTTCTGGGTCTGGGTTACCTCACTTAATATGATGTTTTCTAGATCTATCCATTTGCCCACAAATTTCAATATGTCATTTTTTTCTGCTGTGTAGTACTCCATTGTGTAAATGCATCACATTTTCCTTATCCATTGTTTGGTCAAGGGGCATTTATGTTGTTTCCAGGTTCTGACTATGACAACAATGCTGCTATGAACATAGTTGAGCACATGTCCTTGTAGTACAATTAAGCATCCTTTGGGTATATACCCAAAAGTGGTATTGCTGGGGCTTGAGATAGGTTGTTTCCTAATTTTCTGAGAAATCGCCATACTAAAATCCAAAGTGACTGTACCAGTTTGCACTCCCACCAGCAATGGAGGAGTGTTCCCTTTACCCCATATCCTCTTCAGCATAAGTTGTCATCAATGTTTTTTATCTTGGCCTAAATTTTTTATTGTTATTGCTTTTTAAATTTTCCTTTGTGGGTTCAATACAAGGGTGAAGGGTGGATATGAAGGGACTGGGGTGCATAAGTGAAATTCCAAAAGAGTCAATTTTTAAAATATGCTAAAAAAAAAAAAAGGCATCAAGAAACTTCAAAGCAAATTCTACAAGACCTAGCCACTTCCAGTCACAACCCTGTTCACCAAGCAGCATTTTTCTCTGCACAAGTAAGATTTCCTGTGACTTCTCCTCCCATTCAGAGAAAACAAGTTTTCTTAGACTGGGCACAAGGCACAACAGTGATCTGTGCCTTGAAGTAAATTAGTTAATTCCCTTTTTTATACACACTCATCTACATCTTTTACACACAAATTAAAATTACTGTCTTGTTTCAAAATGTTGCTTTTTCTCTCAAAAATATGTTTAGAAAGACAAAAATCTGCTGCACCTTTTTTTAATAAGAGCCTGGAACTGAGCCAGAGACACGCCTCATCTTAGGAAGCTGTAGATGGACACACACGCAAGTTTCAAGACATCTTTGAACATAAATCACTACTTGCTAAACTGATCCACTCATTCTAAGAAAAGATTTTTGTGGGGTTGCAAAAATTTGCCCAGCACGTAAAAGCACTGGCCACACAGGCCTGATGATCTGCATTCAAACCCTAGGTCCCACGGTCAAAGCAGAAAACCAACCCCCAAAACTTATGCTGTGACCTCTACATGTGGGCCACGGCCCCCGTGTCATACACACATCATACACACGCAATAATGATAATAATAATTGAGTTGTTGAGCTGACTCAGCAGTTAAAAGTGCTTGCCGCTATTGCAGAAGACCTGGGTTCGGTTCCCAGAACCCACATATGTTGGCTCATTTGACACCCTCTTCTGACTTCTACAGGCTCCTGCACTCATGTGGTGCACATACATACTCTCAGACACACACACAAAAAAAATTACATAAATATTTTTAAATAAACTTCAATTTTAAAAGCCTTCCTGAGTTCCCAGATTATTAACAAAGTAGTAACTTGTTCAATTTAATAAACAGTAGCTTAGATTCTTCCCTGAGAAGAATGAAGAGCCACGTGATATATAGATGCATATGGTGATACAGGATGTATGTGCAGAAAAGCACAATACACGTCAATACCCAGCAGGCCCCGTGTTTCAGGAGGACATATGGACAGGTGAGAAGACAGAACGCACACGGCAGTGAAGTGGGCCCTCTGCTAGCACAGGAGGCTTGGAAGAGCACAGGTGTGAGTCTCCAGCCTTGAGGGAATCAGATAAATGTTTCCTGCAATTTTTCCCGTCTGCGAATCGACCTGTACCTAGCAGAGCTCACACCTCTAAGCTGCCCTTCTTCCCCCGAAGGCATACCTAGTGCAGGGCTCCGGGTGGCGTTCTCTCAATCAGAGCTGCTGGCCAATAGACTGAAGTCATGGTTGACACAGTAGCCTATATTCTCCTGTTCTGCTAGCTGAGCCAGCCTTCTCCTAAGCCGACAGTAAAGATCTGTGTTCAGAGTCATACTGCCTGAGAGTCCTGGACTCCATCGGACCTACTGCCTACTGACAGGAGCCATGAAGTCCCTGTTATCTACTCTTGTGATCCTTATGCTCCTGGCCCATTTGGTCACAGGTAAATGCAAAATCTTGGGGCGAAAGAAACAAATGTTAGTCAGCCTAAAACAGGATCCTGTACATGAATCCCTGGTGTCAAGTGAGCTACGGAGCAGGGTCCTCACTGGAAGAGAGGTGAGGTTTGTCCCAAAGTTCCTCAGGGGTCTCAGAGTAGAGTATTATCTGTGATCAGAGCTGGCAGAAGGGGATGAATCCAGGACCATCACCTCCAGAGGCAGAGGCATGGCTGGCATTCTGGATTCCCCTGTCCACGCACTTGGGGCCAGTCCTGTTCACTTCTCTTGTTGGCCACAAAGATGCCCCTGTGGTACCACTTCCCTGTGCCTCACAGATGCTGTCATTCTGATTCCTGGTTCTAGGACTGGAACATAGATGAGGAGAGAGAGGCACTATATGTTGATACAGGGAACTGTTGGTGTCTGGACCAGATTGTATAGGCAAGCCTCCTCTTTTTAGGTTGGTTGGTCGGTTGGTTTGGTTTTGAGTCAGGCTCCTGCATTGTAGACCAGCAGGCTTTGAACTTGTGGTTTTCTTGCCTCTACCTCTGAAGTTCTGGGATTACAGGAGCACACCACCACACTACATCAGATTTATTTTGCTTCATTAATTAACTAACACGTTTTGAGACAGGGTCCTGCTAGGTGGTCTGATAGCTTCACGCTCATGGTCTTCCTGCCTCTGACTCCTGGGCACTAGAATTTGAAAAGTGTGGCACCACTGTGGCTTTTGTTCCATTTCATTCTTGTGGAGCTGGGGACCACACTCAGGGGCTTGTACTCGGTAGGCTTTCGGCATTGGACTAGAGCCTCAGCCCTATTTTACCCCTGACTGACACACAATTATACACATTTATGTGCGATCATTGTAAGTAACATCACACAACCTTATTGAAGTATCACTGGGAATGTCTCTGGTCCTATAGGCAAACAGTAGAAGTTCTATTGATCCATCCAAGGGTTTCATTGCTCTTACATTGCATATCTTACTGGCATATCTATTGTTAATTACTATTATCTGGATTTGTGTTTATTCTTCTACTTCAGATTTCTTATAAGTATTATAGAACATATTTTCTATTTATATTATTTAAATATCTTACAATATGTTCATTTCCCCTTAAACTTTTATTTAAGGGACAAAATTTTCTTTCACAGAACGCTGCTCCAGTCCTCGGTGGAGGCTGGACAGCGGACAAGAGGTGTTAGTGGTATGCGCTGTAAACAAAGACGGCTCCAGCCTCTGACTGTCACCACACCACACCCTTCTGTCTGTGACTCTGGTCTCATTCTGTGGCTAGTTTTCTTCTTCACTTTCCTGTTGCTTTGCTGTCTCCTGCTCTCTCTCGCCAAGTTCTTAGACCGTGCCTTCTTGCTCATTATCTTACTTCAAATATCTTGCCAAGTTCTTGGTATTAACTAGGGGAATAAGTCAAGCCACAGAAATTGAGGCAGGGGTTAATCACAGACTCTCTTTAGGATCCATTTACATTCTGACACGTGGTCAGGTAAGTCACAGTTATGTATAATGTGGACACATACGCAGGCAGTACCTGAGGGGTGTCTCCCTAAAACACATGAGGAATTCACCACCAGGCATGAGGGTTAGTCCTGTAATCTCAACACTCAGGAGACTGAGGCAAAAATTCCAGACTAGCCTGAGCTGCATAGTGAAATGTCTCAAAACAACAACAACAAAATTATAGAATGTACACATAGCTCAGTATCATAGAGACATATACAGAGACAGCAATAGAGTTTGGTATATAGATATATAAGAGAATTTTATACCTATCTTTCCAAAACTATCTACATTTTAAAGATTTATTTTTATTTGGTGTGTATGAGAGTTTGCTTGCTTGTGGCAGGGATGGGGGTTGGGGGTGAGACCACCAGGATGCAGTACCCACAGCGGCCAGGAGAGGGCATCAGATCTCCTGGAACTGGAGTTGCAGACAGTTGTCAGTAGCAGTGTGGGTACTGGGAACTGAAACGGGTCCTCTGCAAGAGCAGTGCCGAGCCACCTCTCCAGCCTCCTTAAGTATCCACTTTTAACAAGGCAATATGTAAAACAAGTCTAACATCACAGTCTATCACTTGTAGGACCTCAGAAATATGGAAGGACTTTGCAAATCTCAGCAGTCACCAATAAAAGCCCTGGGTGTGTATTTTGGCAGTGATGAGAGAAATGCCCGCAATGGTTTGTGTATTCCCTTTTTAAAATGTGTCATTGTTTCTATTGGGGTGTTTATTTATGTTTTTGTTACTTTTCAGGTCACAGATTTTTTTTGTATAAAAATATTTTCTATATTTTCCCATTTGAAATGCTGGGAGACGGGCATTGTGAGTGCAGAATTCTGCTTTCAGAAATGACAGGCCCTTCCACATACGTGCACATAAAAAAAAATCTAATTTACTCTTCAGGGAAAGTTTACATGATTAAGAAAAGTAGAACAGCAACCAGCAAGAACCTGGAAGAAACAGTGGTCAGAAGATGGGTGCTGTTGATGTGGTTTTTGAGACGGTCTCTCTACACAGCCCACGCTGTCCTGGGACTCACTTATGTAGTCCAGGCTAGCCTGTAACTCAGAGATCCGCTTATCTTGGCCTTTGCCTCTGAGTATTAGGCTTAAAGGTGCTGGCCACCAAGCCCTGCCCAGACGTGGCTTTACCTAGGCCGGCTCAGTACCCAGGCCTGATGGCTCGCTCTCCTTTCTGCAGGCAGCTGGTATGTGAAAAAGTGCGCGAACAAACTGGGCAACTGCAGGAAGGTGTGCAGGAATGGAGAACTGCGGATCATACCTGCTACGGGGATGTGCCCCAAAGGAAAACACTGCTGTATTCTGAACCTCAAAATTCCTGGCTGTGGGGCCACCACAAAGGGAGCAAGCGCTACGGAGTCGGGGGCGGAGTCGGGGGCGGGGGCGGGGCCGGGGCCGGGGGCGGGGCCGGGGACGGGGGCGGGAGCTGGGGCGGGAGCGGGGACCCCAGCAGCTTCCTCAAAGGTCACCACTGCTGCTGCTCCCTGAGCGCTGCAACCTCTGTCTCTTGATCTAATACCCCTTGTTGATTAAAGCAAACGAGGCCTAAGCCAGTGTTGGTTTCCTCTCTACACTCCTTTCCCACGGTGCCTCCTTTCAGGCAGCTTTGCCAAGGCACCTTGTCTCCTCACTGTGGCGGTTCCAGGGTGGGGATCCAAATTAAAAAGAGGCGGGGCACAAGAGGGTTTAGCTCCTCCCCTTTCAGAACTAAGTAGTAGAAGCTTATCTTCCTAAGCATCAGGTACAGATCTTCAGTAAGCCCCTGACCAAGAGTGCAGAGCTTACATGGACGCGAGGCATAGAGAGCGGCTGCACAGACCCTGGGTCTCACAGGCAGTCCTGACCCAGGGCACCACTCTGGCTCACGAGGGTGCTGGTATTAACAGGGGCTGGCTGATGGAAAGCTCCCTGCAAAAGCGATTTTCTATGAATAAAAGATAATATTTTCTGTGTTTGAAATAGGATCTCACTACATAGACCTGACTGGCCTCAAACTTGGTAGTTTTCTACCTTAACCATCCAAATGCTGGTATTACAGGCATGTGCTACCAGACCCAACCACCTATATATTTTTTTAAATGACTGGAACTGGAAAAAAAAAAAAAAGTCCCCAGCGGAGACTGGAGAGAAGCCTCTGCATTGCTCTTGCAAAGAACTGGGGTTCAGTTCCCAGCACCCACATGGCAGCTCTTACCTTCTGTAAATCCAGTTCCAGGGGGCTCTGCCTCTCTTCTGGCCTCTGGGGAACCAGGCACAGATGTGACACACATATGTGAGTGCAAGCCATACATATAAAATAGGTTTCAGAAAACATTACCCTGAAGAGCCCTTCGGTGAGCATCTTCTTAATGTTGGACTTCCCCAGCCAATCCAGGTTCTGGCACAGTAGCCTCATATCTCAGAAGAGCAAACCTGAGACAGACTCAGCTTCCTACACCACAATGTTATCCATAATCATATTCTGCCCTTGGAACCCCTGAATTCTAGCTTTCAGCTTAGTTAGGAAGGAAGAGATCTCAAGGACTTTGGTGTAACCTGAAGACTGGGCAAGACACACACCGTAAGTAGCAGGGTTTTCTAAGTGCTAGGTCCCTCCAATTGAGCTTGACTTGGAGCATCCCAGTCTACTCTTCCCTCCTTAGCGATAGCTGAGAGAGCAGGAAGGAAGTGTCAACTGCACGTTCTGGGCTCCCGAAGCCTTCATGCTTGCCTGTGAGATCAGTCTGATTACTTGGGGAGCCAAATAGCTTCCTCCCGTCCTTGGCATACTACCGCACTTCTGATTTAAAACAAACAAACAAAAACAACAAAAATGAGGGGCAAGGAAGATTCACAGTAAAAGTACTTGCTGCAGAGGCGTGAGGTTCACTCCCCAGAATTCAGATACAGTACACTTGGAACCCAGCGCTGTGGGGAGCAGGGAGGAGGGTTTCTTGGGCTTCAGGGGCAGTGAACTCAAAGGAGTAAGTGGAAAGTGATAGACCCAATGTCCTCTCTCTCCTCATGAGTGTAAAGGCACTGTGACCACACACACACACACACACACACACACACACACACAGACACACACACACACACACACACACACACACAGAGAGAGAGAGAGAGAGAGAGAGAGAGAGAGAGAGAGAGAGAGAGAGAGAAAGATTAGCTTATACTTTGACCTCCTAACAAGTCGAAGATCCACTGTAGACAACTAATGGCGGAAGAACACCGTTGATAAAATTGTCATCTCTCCTCTTGAGTCTGAGTGCCCCCAGCACACAGTCCTTTCCCTTCCCTTGATCCAGTTACTAAAAGGTTCAGATGCACTGCACCTTCTCTAACCAATGCTCTGGTTCCTACTGTCACTGTCCCCCGCAGGATCAGCCATATGACTTCCAGTGGTGGCATCACCACAGCAGCCGACGGGTCACTCTGTTCCTCCCACACCTGTGCAGCCACCTTCTCCAGGGTTAGCCAAGTCCGTTTTCGGAAACACAAATATAACCACTAATCTCCTATCTGGCATCTTTGCCCACAACATCCCAACCACCTTTCAGGTCCCGTCTCATTGTCCACTGTGGTTAGAACCTGGATGGCATCTGCAGTCATCCTTCCTGTTCCTCTCCACAGAGCAACTTGACTTCTAGCACCCGTCCTCCCCTAGGGATTGTTCTGAACGCACAGAATTGCTGCTGGCTTCCAGATTGTCTCTTCCCACTACCCCGTCTGCGGGCTCCTTACGGTTCTTGCTAAGGACACAGATAGCCACGCTGCAGAGCTCTTGCGCTGTGCGGCTCCATCACTGTGACTCATCTACAAGTTTATGCCATCATATTGTGCTCTGTGTGTCTGCTCATGACATTTGCTCAGTAGTGGGAACCATTTTCCCCTCTTATCATCCCCAGCTAGAATTTCTACCAATTCTTTTTTAATTGTGTGTGTGCATAGCTAAGTGCAGGTACCAGAAAAGTTCAGAAAAAGGTGCCAGATACTCTGGGAAAGGAGGAGTCTCCGATGGTTGTGAGCTGCCTGCTGTGGGTGCTGGGAGCTGAGCTGAGGACCTCTGCAAGAGCAATGAGCCATCTCCCCAGCTCTCAGAAATTTTGATTTTTATAATTTCTTTTTATTTTTTTAAGTGTGTACCTGTCTGTGGGTATGTGTGCACGTGAGTGTGTGTCCACAGAAGACAGAGTCAGATTTCCTGGAACTTGTCAATCCAACACAGGTGCTGGGAACCAAACAAGTCTGCAAGAGCAGTGTATTGTTCAGGATTCTCTAGAGAAACAGAAGTGATAGAAGGAATCTACATAATAAAAAGGTATTTAGAGGAGTGGCTTACAGGCTGTGGCTTGGCTGCCTCCTGATGGGAAGGCCAAGAATCTGGTAGCTGTTCAGTCCAACAGGCTGGGAGTCTCAGCTGGTCTTCAGTCTATGTTGGAATCCAAAGAAGTAGATTTGAACATCAGCAAAGGAAAACTTCTGCAGCAGGACAGTTGACTTTGCCTGTGAGAGGAGGGCAAGCAGGCAAGAAGCGAAAACTCCCTTTTTCCGCGTCCTTCTATGTAGGCTGCCACCACAAGGTGTGACCCAGACTAACTGTGGTTCTTCTAACCTCAAATGATCCAGATTTACGGTGGGTCTCCCCACTTTAAATAATCCAGTCAAGAAAAATTTCATCACACATGGTAGTACGCCTTTAATCCCAGCACCTGGGAGGCAAAAGCAGGCAGATCTCTGAGTCTGAAGCCAGGCTGGTCTAGAAAGTGAGTTCTAGGACTGCCAGGGCTACACTGGGAAATCCTGTCTTAAAAAACCAAAGGAAGGAAGGAAGGGGAAAGGAAAGGAAAGAAAAAGAAAAGAAAAGGACTCACAAGTGTGCCTGGTGTCTTGGGTTTTAATGATTACAGGTGTAGTTAGGGTGACAACCCAAATTATTCATCACCTGCCATGTGTCCTTTTACCATGGTGCCATACCTTCAGGCCCAGAGACCCTGTATTAGTCTTATTGATGAAGTAAAGGGGCTTCTTGATGGCCCCAAGGATCCAGAGAGTTATTGAAACCTTACCTTCATTTATTGTAGATCTTCCCCTGGGAAACAGGCTTCTGTCCTTCTAAAGACATAGCTATGGTCTATGGCACAGCTGGGAGGCAGCATTTCCTCTTACACCCATGGCTGTCTTTGTAGGCAGAACTCATAAACGCACAAAGCATGGTGGGCCGATGGAAACAGGTCACGTCAGCCAAGAAGGGCAAAAGAGAAGGAAAGCATGTGATCTTTGGGGTCATCTAAGCTCAGTTCTGTCCCACTAAAAGTTCACTTTTAGACTAAGGTCAAGTGAGCATGTATTTTTGAACATGGAGAATAGAGAACGCATTACTCCATTGAGGGTATATTACATTACATATATTGTATTTGCAAGAGTGGTGTATTATGTTAAGCATATTGCAGGGACTTAGTTAAGGTAAGTTGCTTATTCCTGGATGAGGGTTAGCAAGAACATTTCCTGAGGGCCCTGCCTGTTAGACCATGGCTGCCCTTCGTGGGTATGTGTGATGATAAGCCATGCTTCACCTGAAGGGAAATGCATTACCATGCAGAAGAGTGTGAGAGGTGAGGGCCATGGGCTCTCTTCGGATAGCCAGATGGTCTTTTAAAGGCTCTTGAGGGCACTTGATGTGCTTTCTCCTCAGTAATTAACTGGATCACTGCCTCAAAAATACCTTAGATCCATGATCACTTTGAGTGTGGGCAGGGACTCTAAGCTAAGTACTAATATAGCCTCCTGTCTTCTTGCCTCACTCCTCCCCCTTCCTCACACCGTGCTTGAACTTAAGCAGCAAACTGCCTTCGTTGCTGTCATATGATCCCAGAAGAAACTAGCAATAGAAAGAACAAGCCTCAACATAATACGGGCTACATACAACAATACTATAGGCAACACTATCCTAAGTGGAATTGAATTGGAAACATTACCTCTAAAATCTGAAGCTAGATACAGATGCCCCCTGTCTCCACTCTTACTCAACATAGTGTTTGAAGTCTTAACCAAAGCAATAAGACAAGAAAAATAAATAATAAATACTGCATAGGGGGTGCTGGAGGAGATGTCTCAGCAGTTAGCAGAGGACTTGGGTCTGAGTCCCTGCACTCACATGGTGGTTCATAACCACCTACAACTCCAGTTCCAGGAGATTTGTTACCATCTTCTGATCACTACAAGCACCAAACACACACATGGTACACAGACATACATACATACAGGCAAAACACTCATACATAAAACAAAATGAATAATTTTAACATTTTTTAACAAGGACACAGAGGAAAGGAAGAAGTCAAATTATCTGGATTTGTAGACAACATAAGTCTGTAATTAAAAGAATA